>CAUYTI010096480.1:0-70985 GCA_963575145.1 Galago senegalensis | reverse complement strand
CTCTCTCTTTTTTTTTTTTTTGAGACAGTGCCTCAAGCTGTCCCCCTGGGTAGAGTGCCATGGCTTCACTGCTCACAGAAATCTCCAACTCCTGGGTTCAAGCGAGTCTCCTGCCTCAGCCTCCCAAGTAGCTGGGACCACAGGTGCCTGCCACAACGCCTGGCTATTTTTTTTTTTTTTTTGGTTATAGCCATTATTGTTGTTTGGCAGGCCTGGGCTGGTTTCGAACCCACCACCTTAGGTGTATGTGACTGGTGCCTTAGCCATTTGAGCCACAGGTGCTGAGCTGACACAATTCCTGTCTCAATGAGCTCAGTAGGGAAGACAAGTGCATGCTCTGGACATTACGGTGGGAAATAGTAGTGCTGCAAAAACTGAGGAAAAGCCAAGGGCATGGCAAGAGAAGAGAAAAGGGTAATGTGACCAGACCAAGGGAGTCGGGGAAGGCATCCTGGAGAATACAGTCCCTGAGCTGACTCCTGAAGCTGCAACAGGGATGGTCAAATAGAGGCCAGGAAAAGGGAGAACACAGGCTTGGTTGGGGTGACTGTGGACAGGTGGGCTGGGGAAGGAGAGAACGTGCTGAGGAAGCTGAGCAGGGCTATCCTGCCAAGCAGAGCACCTAACCTGAGTCAGTGTCACAGGAAGGGGAGAAGGGATGTCCAGGAAGCAGCAACTGCAGGACCAGTCAAGGCAGGTGGGGGAGGGAGAGGTTTCCTGGAGTGTCCACACGGCTTGTTCACATGTCTTCCCCTCATGTGTGCAGGGTAATGGGCAAAGGAGCCACCCAAGGATGCTCTTTGTTTGGTGCCCAAATTGAGATCTGGTTATGAGTTGACCTCACCTCAGCCTCCCTTCCCTGGTTGGGAAGCCATCTCTGCAGACTGTCCTGCAGCTCCCGGCACAAGTGATTTCCCCACCTCCCAACATACCCCCATCTTGGAGTTTGATTCTCAAGACCAGTCCTGAACACAACTGTGGGGTTTCTCTCAAGGACTCAATTGTATTTGGGAAAGGAGTGCTCAGGATAATGCTGGGCACGGGACCTGCTACATAATTTGGGGGACGTAATTCAAAATGAAAATTCTGGGGGTTCTTGTTCAAAAATTAAGAATCTCAAGGCAATGACATGAGAGCATTAAACCATGACCACCAATGTGATGCCGGGAAAGGGGGTCAGACTTTTCTTGTCCTGTTCAATAAGTAGACCATCACAACATTGGTTTCAAAGCCTGGGGCCTTTCTGGGCACAGGGAGTTGTTCAGCTGCATATGACGACCCTCCACACAGCTATCCCTGCCCAGCCATGTTGAAGGTAAGCAATGTCTCCAAAAGCATGACCTGGTACTTCTGGTGGCAGCACCAGGAAGAATGTTTCAATAGATTCATGTACTAGAGTGTCAGCCAAGCTGGCCTCAGGGCCTTCTCCTTTGCACATGGGCTCCATTCTGATTGCTGGGAGGACAGCAACAGGTATTGGTAAAGAAAAGCAAGAGAAAGAAGAAGAAATACCAATGGCCCTTCCATATATGTTGGATAGAAAACGCACAAAGATTCTTCTATTTCTTAGGGGAGGAGCTGTATGAGTCAGCGCTCACCTTGGCACTTAAGTGATTTTTCTTGCCAGATGAATCAGTTTAAGTGGAAACATTAATTTATTGAGTTTGCATGCCAATGACAGTGCCAACATATTGGACCAGCATGAACTTCCATGGAGAAAACTCTAGAAGATGTGCACATCTCGCTGGGAGGAGAATCGGAAGTTCACAAATAGTATACATATATTAATTCAGGAGTATCTGACAAGTGCTGGCTTTGCCAGCTTCTCTCCTGGGAACTGGGGTAAAGACACGAGCAAGACAAAATCCCTGCTGTCCTCCTGGAGCTTCCTTTTATGAGAAGTGACTAAAAAAAGTATCAATTATTACCAATGGAAGCAACAAAAAATTCTGTATTTGATTGTTGTCTTCATCATCTATAAAAATGCATTTTATTTAAACAAACATAAAAATTACATGTAAGGTTTTCCATGTGTTTATGTCCCACTTTTGATCCTAGTCGCTGTTGTTGTTTTTCCTAAAAAATCTGGAGCCTCTCAACTTTGAGTTTTCCTCCCAGGAGGATATTCAGGAAGGTAACATACTCAGATGGCGAGCAACTACTATGCTCTGCTGTTTTCCGGAAATTTAGTTTTGAATATTTAATTATATTGATTAGACTTCTTATTGGCGCTGAATGTAATCAGTGGTTTCTTAGATTTACCTTTAGCACTTTCTAATCTTGTTCACTGTTCCTTCTTAGATCCTAGGCCCCACTTCTGTATCTTTCTCCTTCTCAATCAAGTGCGTCATTTTATATTTCCTTGGTGAAGTGTGTTGGTGCTAAGCTCTCACCCTTTTTTTAAGAAATAATTTTGACACTGTGATTACCTTTTTAAAAAGGAATATCTTGGAAGGTCCAATAATTACCATATGTGCATGCGTGTGTGTGTGTGTGTGTGTGTGTGCGTGTGTGTGCCTGTGCATGCTAGGAACATTCCTCTTTTTAAATCACGTGGGTGACATAACATTCACAATGACCAGTAGAAATTTCATGGGCTCAATATCAGGAAGACACAATTTTAACACCATTTGTTAATTTTGTGAACTTGGGCAAAGTATGTGATCTCTCTAACCTATTGTTTCTAAATCTTTGAACTAGGGAAAATAGTGCCTTCTCCATGGGGCTTTTGTGGGGATCAGAGACAATGCCAAAAGACTGAGTCTAGTTTCAGCACACTGCAGTCTCTCCACACGACTGTCACAGCTATTATTAATCTTCTGTATATCCAATATCATCCTTTGAAAAAGTTATGTTTGCCAGAAGCTATTGGAAAAAGAAACAACACCCAGATGATACTATCAACACCTTTCTGGATTCCCCCTCCCATCTCTCCTTCCTAGTCATTTCACACTTAAATCTGTCATGGTTGGGGAACATGTCTGGGCAGTGACTCTGTGAAATGCATGGTGGGGGTCACCAGGCTCAGGCCACTCTGCTTACTCTATTAGTTCCATTCAATAACCAGACTGTCACACCATTGGTTTTCTTAATGCCAAAGGCCTAGGGCCATCTCTCCCCAGTAAGGACCCATGAATTAGGCCACTGGACTGACCACACTCTGAGCTGTGGCCTTTGAGCCCAGTAAACCCAGGGCTCTGGATAGGTCAAAGCCTACCCGTTTCTAGGTTTTCTACATTGTCCCAGTAAGGAGGAAAGTGCTAAGGGGCAGTTCAAGTTTTTCAGCATAGATACAACATCCTTGTCAGTAGTTTCCTAACACAAGCAGCTTCCAACAAAGGCTTTCATCTATCCAATGCCCAAGTACCTTTTCTTGTAAATGGAATCTAATAAGGGACAGAGATTAGAATGAGCAAGGAAAAATATGTACGCAGTAGAAGGAGTACCATGAACATTAAAGTAGTAAATGTCCCTTCAGATTCAGTGTGCATCTTGTAGGAAGAACCACTATAGCACACCTTGATATGACAAAGCCTCAGTCTTCTCTTCTCTAAAATGGGAGGACAGTTCCTAACCCATAAGGCAGGGTGTAGTGGATATGGATAACATACAAAGGACCTAGCACTTTGTTAGCATTGTGTACTCTCTCTCTTTCTCTCCTTCCCTGAGTCTCTCCCTATTAGAATGTCTGAGCTGAAAATTACTTTAGACATTATCTGGTCACAGCCCCTTTGTAGGAACCCAAGACCAAGTGAGTGGAAGTCAGTTGCTAGAGGTTTCCCTGTGAGAGGAAGAAAGCATTGGGGCTACACCCAGGACCCCACTCCTGAGTCCATCTTTATCTACCCACACATGGCTGAAGGTTCCCTTCCTCCTTGCCAGCTTAAGATGTTTCTGATTCTAAATTGGATGATGAATTAAAGAGAAAAAAAGAGAAGGCAAATTTGACCCAAAGTGGTTATTTAGTAAATGTTTGTGGGATGAATGGAATTCTTTAAAACTAGGGACTCAGATACAAATTCACGCAAAACACTGATGCTATGAAATGTAATTTTAGGCATGTGTTGATAATTATGCAGTTCTGCCTCTAATCCTCATTACTGATGGCTTGAGATGGATGATACCATTTTTGGCAGCCAAGGCAAATGAATTCAAGCAAAGCAAAGGATGTTATTGTGGGGAAGGGGTATCCTCTGGCTGTTAGCTGGTCCAAGACAAAGTCGGAAGTTCTAGATCTTTGAGGTTGGGACTTAGTCCTCAGCTGTGCTCTATTCAATAATTTTTATCACTAATGTGAACAACAACAGGGGGTAGTTTGGGAAGGATGCCAGGCTTGGAGAAAAGGTCAAAATGCTGGTTGATTAAATCCTGAAAGATGTCGCAGACTGGAGCATCATGGAAGACCCAAACAAGGTGAAGATTAACCCAGAAAAGATAAATTTCTATTCTTATTAATAACCTACAGACCAAAAAATAAAAGCAAGGGTAGAAAAATTTAATGGAGATGTTGTGGTTTAATAAGTGTAAAAAGAAGAAGACTGACAGATTATGAGTTGACCGTAAGATTGATCACATTCAATACTGGGATATGTCCGATAAGGTGAAAAATAAATTTTGGTTGTTTCAAGAGAAATTTGCACTTAATTAAAGGAGAAGTAGAATGGGACCTGTGTATGTTTTTGTAATAAAATTATGTGGAAATCATGAACCCCTGACATGATGTGATACCAAAGGCACTTCATTTCTATGGCATTATTTTAAAAAATCCACCAACCCAGTCCAGTCATGAGAAATCAGACAAATCCAGACTGAGGGACACTCTATAGGGCACCTGGTCAGTTCTCAAGAATGTCAAGGCCATCAAAAATAAGGAAAGACTGAGAAACGGCCATAAATCAGGGGAGACTGGGGGGACATATGTGATCCTGGATTAGTGAGAGGATGTTAACGGGGAAACTGGTGAAATCCCAATGAAGTATGTTTAGTAAATAGGAATGTGTCAGTGCTAGTTTCTCAGTTTGGCAATTACACCGGCAATGCAAGATGTTAATAACAGGGCAGACTAGGTGGTGGCATGTGAGGACTCTATTCACTTTCT
The DNA here is from genome assembly GCA_963575145.1 of Galago senegalensis. Lineage (NCBI taxonomy): Eukaryota > Metazoa > Chordata > Mammalia > Primates > Galagidae > Galago > Galago senegalensis. The sequence goes on along the minus strand of CAUYTI010096480.1, from coordinate 65,887 downwards.
TTGCAAATTTTCCATGAATCTAAATTTATTCCACAATAAAATACTTTATGTTTAAAAACGATGCTGAAGTCACATTGCCTAATTCATTACTTAATGCCTCTATGTTAGCAACATCTTTCACGATTTATTGTTGGAATAAATAACCATCTTTGCCCCTCTGATCCCTACACTGGAAGTTCCTATGTTTCCCCTGGTCCACCAACTAGAAGTGTTAGAGATCGTATTTTATTTTTTGCCATGGCCACCAGGAAACTCTGGGCCCAACTGTAATATTATATGAAGAAAATGAACTCCCATGATTACCCCCTTCCTCTTTCTAATGTCTATCATGTATTTTTTCTTTATAGACCTGAACTTAGTTCAGAACCATTCTTATGCATCCCCCAATTTCATACCCTAAGAGGGATGGAGATGAACTGGTGGGGAGAGAGGAGAGAGAAGGAGAGAGGGAAGGGAGCCTTGGCACCATGCTCTTTGAGGAAAAGAGAGTCACATGTTGGTTATTTGGGAGAGGACATGACATTATCTAATGATGATGTTGTGGTGATTAATGGAAAAGATTAGAACTGTCTGTGTGTTCACAGACTTGAGGGTCAAACTCAGATGTGGAAACTTTCCAGAGACCAACGCTGAGAAGTGCTGTTGCGGACTGAAAGCGCGGCCTGCCACTTCTTACTCAATACCTACCAGAGGCTTCTCTTTGCCTTCATACTCTTGGCCTTGAAATTTGAATATTTGAAAAGACCAAAAGTTTTTTTCAGCCTCGTCTATTTAGGCTTGGGTGGTTTTGTTTTTTGTCACTTGTAACCAAAGCGATCTTAGCTTTATTTATACATTCTTTCATGTCTTAATCAATTCAGCAAATATTCATCAAGCTGCTGCTCTCTGATGAGATTGTGTTAGGTAACACAATACAAATGGCGTGAGAGGATGGAGAGAAAGGAGTGTGGAAATTGAATAGTGGCTGTTTTTCTTACTTCTGAAGTATCTCTCCTTCACTGTGCCAAAAGGTCCAGATGCATCTTTCCTGTAGATCTAGAATTTTTGATAACTTTTCTCTGCTTTCAAGTGTGCACCCTGACTCTTCTTCTACCAGGAATTGTCTTCCTTCCTCATTGTCCTTAAAGGGGATAGGTGCTTCTGTGAGCTTCCCCGCCACCCCATGACATGAATAGGTTCAACCTAGTTTAATGGGCCCTCTATCTTTGGTGGGCATGAGAATATATGAGAAGAAATGAGGGATAATTCCTGCCTACAGAGGACTCAGCAAATGGTGGCCGTGATAGTTGCACAGACGGACAATTCCATTGCAATGTGATCAGCAAAATGAAAAGAGGTAGGACCTACTGCAAAGGGAGCATCCTGGATCTCGTCCTTCCCTCCAGGAAGATTCACTTGGAAAGATTCCGAGAAAAGAGGTTAATGGTACCACCTGCTGCAGGAAGACAGGTTTGGAGGCAAAGATAAGGACTCAGAAGAATTTAGGTGGTTGCAGCTATCGTGACAGACTCGGATGCTGCCTCCTCACCAGCACAGATCCGGGAAGAGATAGCAGAGAAGTCAGAGGTACATTCAGGGAGGCGCAGGAGTTGGACCACGTACAGAAACATGTCAGTTTTTCAATACTTCTATCTTGGAACCCTTAGGAGGTCTTGGCTTTGCAAAACAACATATTACCTCTGAATCTGAATCTCTGAAATCCTGGCAGGGGGGCCAGTCCAGCCGGCACTGTTGCCATATGTGTTTAGAATTTCATGAACAATAATTAATTTCCATTCTGTAAAAATGAATAATTAATATAGCATCCCACATCAATTGATCCAAACAGGAGTTGACACATATTAAGAGACACACGCTGCTGAGCAAACTTTTTAAACTGAAGCATTTTATTAACAAAGCAACTTTAAAAAATCCCCCATCTACCAGACAATAGGAATTGAACACATTCCAACAAAGAGGGCAGGCCCAGCAGGGGGTGTCAAGTTGTGATTTGGGGGGGGAGGTAATGGAAAGATTACACTCGTTTGAAGTTGCTTGTGGGGGAGCCGAGCGCGAAGGTGAAGGATGCTCCAGGGATAGGAAGAGAAGAAAATAAAATGACAGCCTTAAAGGAATTTAAGAGCTAAATATTTTACTTTGATTTTTAATTATGCAGCCACAATGGAGAAATATGGGCATAGTGATGGTAAAATTAGGGAGATTAAATAAAAAAACTATTTCAAAAACTGCCCATGACAGACACTATTTAGTGAAGGCAACAGAGTCCCAGTGGCTGTAGCATCATCAGCCCTATCTGATTTGAAAGTTCTCTTAATAGGTCAATTGAAGACGTTAATATTGTTACCAAAGTGGTGGAGACCAAGAAGGGGAATTGCAAATATGTCAGGTGATATACCAAGGATCTAAAAGCTCTCCTTTGATCAGAGTTTTGAGACACCATGAATTATATGGTCATTTATTTGATATCATATATACACCTGGGGTTGGGGATGAGGAAAAAAAGAGAGGGGAATAGGATGGAGAGTGAGAAGTAGCAAAAGAAGTGTCTGGCCATATATATATACACACACCCATGCACATATACATCGTATAGCACTGTTTTATATATGTCATTTAACACTGTTCTTAATACGAATGTCTTACATTTATTTAGGGCACCATAGATCAGGCACTGTGCTGGACACTGACAATGGTTCTCTGCACAGCTGTCCCTGCATTCTGTTTGCTAACCAGAGATGGGCAAGAAGGGGCCCCCAGCTCCTCACACAGTGAGGAAGATTGGAATTTTGACATGTGTGGGTCTGTGACCCAACCTTCTGCTCGTTTTGTGAAATATGGCCATGTTCCTTCCTCTTTAACAAGAGTAGAGGCCAGTTCCAGATGTGGGTCTTGAAAGATAAACAAACTGTTTCTAGTTGAGGAAGAAGGAGAAATGGCATAATTAGCATCTTCCCCGAGACCTTGAGGGTCTTTGAACCTGGAAAGCATTGGACTTTCCTCAATCTGGTGCTGGCAGTGTGGATGTTAAGGAGGATAACAGTGTTTAGGGGTGCATGAGCAGAAGAAAGAGGGAGTTGACTGAGGGAGTTACAATGAGGGCGTTGATGGTCTCAGTGTGTCTGGCACAGTTAGCTTGCTCCTGAGGGCTGCCTCCTGCTTCAGTGACCCGTTTCACAGCAATCTAGCCCCTCAGGAGGTCAGTGGGAAACGACCCGCCAGGATAGTGATAGAACTCAAAGCTACTACGTGAGGGCAGTTAAAGGAACAATTCGTTTGCTGAAGATGGGTCTTCTGAAGCCAAGATCATGCTCTCTGTTCGCCTAAAGATCTCCTAGTTGGAGATTTTCTGATCCTCCCCCCCCCCCCACCACCCGAGGGCAGAGGAGGGACTCCTGGATGGTAATACTCGGACTGGTATTTAGTATCAGGGAGGAAGCCCAGCATTGGAGGGAGGCAACAGCAGGGGTCCTAGAGGTCCTTAGTGTGCCTCTAGGTGCCAGGCTCTGGGTTAGGGTGGGGCAAGTGGAGGAGAGGAGGAGGCACAGGCCTTGTTTTCTGGAGAAAAAAGGGCATACTGTGAGGAGTCCTCCACTGGCCACATGGAGGGGAAGAGGGATGGAGAGAGAGTGGGAAGAAAAGGGGGAGAGGGGATGTGGATGAGGAGGAAAGGAGAGGGGAATAGGACAGAGAGTGAGAAGTAGAGAGAGAGGTGTCCGGTCATTCCGAATTGTCCCAGCCACTGTGGTGAGGCACCTGACTTGTCGGGCAGGAAGCTGTCTCAGATCTTCCGTCCTTCAGGTGATTTCAGCCCTAGCTTTTGTCTGTCTGTAGGCACTTGAAGAGAGTTGGGAGACTTGAAGCACCGGGAAAGATAAAAACAAATTGCTTTTTAAGCCACAGCAATTTGTGGCTTTATATCACTTTATATCACAGTAGACAACTCCATTTCTCCTCGTTGCTCTCCAACCAGGCTGGGCCAGGCTGGTTTCAGGGCGGCTGGGCAGCATTCTCCAGAGAGTGGAAGTGTGCAGGACCTTCACTGAGAATGTGCACGCTGTTCCTTCCACTGTGGTCCCGTGGCCACCCCAGTTGGGGAGGGGAAACAGATTCTTTGTCTCTTGATAGAAGGCATCTCAAGATCACAGTGCAAAGGTTGCAATACAGACAGGGGAAAGGTTGAGGCCGTTTCTGTGCTGGTGCCTGTGAGCCCGGCTTCCCAGATGTGCTCACCAAGATGTATTAAGACACAGTGATGGCAGCGTGGCCATTTCAGGTGATGACACTATGATCTGAGGCAGTGCATCAGTGTTCTAAACTGGAAAAGACTTTTAAATAATTTTTGTCCATCCCTCCCATTTTACGAATGAAGAAACTGAGCATCTGAGGGGTGAACTGATATCAAGGGCCACAGTGAACAGGTCATGGGAATTGGAGCAGGCTGGAACCTGGGGAACCTCCCCCACCCACAGGTCCTCCTATAGAAATAGGGGCTGCTGGGGCTCTTGGACATATGCAGCCGTTGCCACCTCCACACCCCTGTGCTAATGGTCACTTGGTGGTTGCCTTAAGACCTGGGTCTCTCCATTCCTAATCCAGTCCTCTTCCCTCCAAATCCATGGCCACTAGGTGTGCTTCCACATTTGGAACAACCCAGATCAACAATACCAAGCAGCATCACATCTGGAGAAGAGAGCCAGGCTATGTGAGCGCCACCATCTGTGTGGGCTGATCTGCAGGCGGCACCCTGCTGGGCACTGGGAAGAGCTGGTAGGACATACTGGGCACTTCTCTATGGAAACCAGTTTTAAATTATGTGTGTGTGAGCACTGGAGTAGGGCTGGAAAAAGATCATCATCTTTTTATAACAATTCCCACATCAGAGTGTCTGACAGAATAGATTTACTGTTTAAGGTACACGTTGAATTTCTACACTATAGCCATGTTGTCTCAATTAGAGGAGTCACAAACAATTTATTGACTTTTTTTTTTTTTTTAAAGAAAACAACTATAGAAACATTACACCATGATGACAGAGCATAGAAGACCCTGAACAGGACTCTGGTTAAAAAGAGAGAAGGGAACATTATGATTCAAAGAGAAATGGCTCTCTGTGAAACAAATATGAATGGAATGTTAACTTAAAAATCTGCTTTGTCACAAATGTCACATCAAGGTGCTGATTTATTTCTAGAAGATAGGGTCTACGGGGTACGATTGCTGTGTAAAGCTGTATTCATGAAAACAGTGTAGTGTCACAGAAAAATATTAAAAAGAGTTTCTGGCCTTGTGGGGGCCCCAGGTTCAGGTCACTCTGAGGGCGAAGGCTGGTGTGTGCAGCCAAGGGCAGAGGATGAGGAGGGTGGGAAGCTCCGTGAGTGACCTTGGACAAAGCCCTGAGGCTCAGTTTCCTAGCAGGAAAATGTACTGAATTAGAGGACGCTGCTTCCTTCTGGCTCTGAGGACAGCTAGGACCTGTGACTGTAGACCTCTGCTCATGCATTGGGCATAGGGGAGATGAACATGAACATGCGATGACTAAATTCAATTCCAAAGACCTCAATTTCATTAAATGCATCTTATGACAATATGAAATGAAGACAGAGTCCAACTGGATGAAAAACTAATGACGAGTGTGTGCATGCGTGCACCCCCCCCCCACGCAATTTGTAAATGACCACCCATAAGCAAAGACGGAGCACAGGAGAAATTTATGACACTATAATAAGCTCTTAGCATCATCCCTGGCTTGAAAGAGCTTGCTTTTCATCAGGGTTTAAATACATCAGGTTTGGTATATTTAGCTCTTTGGTAGTCTGTTTATTTTATTTTAGCAGAGTTTTTTTTTTTTCTCCTCTAAATAAGAAAGAATATGTTAGTTAAAATAAGCCAGAGGAGGCCCTATGCCCGTCCTGCCCCTTCTTTCTGTCCCTTCTCCAAGTGCGTGAGTGCAGGAGCCTTCTGCAAGAGGGCTTGGGGTGCATGGTGGAAGCGTAGTCAATGTGGAAGGCATTTGATTTGCTGTATTAGTTTTCATCAAAGGTCTCTGGCTCACCCTCAACAGCTTCTTTGCATTAAAATCTGTGACTGTCAAATTTCAGGAAGAAACACTGATCTTTCATTTGCTCATTAACCCTTCTCCCATCTTCCAAAAAAAATCTGAACAACCTGCCTACCTTTGTTCCAAAGTTCACTTCTCCCATCAAACATGGTGGCACCATCTCTTTGTACCCAAACTCCTGAGGGGCCTCCCCAAACCTATTTGCCTGACAGGGCTTGTAGAAAGACAGCACCCTGACTGCCCCTGAAGGGGAGGGTGCCTGGGGGCCAGGCAAAGGCAGGATTTCATGCTTTCCTGGCGGACCTCCAGAAATAAAGCTGTCTCCCTCCATCAGTTCCCCGTTTGGGGGAATCTCCTCCGTGGCAGCCACACATGGCTATATTGTGCTGCCAATCATACCACGGAGTTGCCAAGTCATGCAGATACTGAATTGGGCTTTTGGTAAGAAGATCCCTGGTAAATTTATTTAGCTGACTTTTTTCCTTTGGCTTTGTTTTGTTTTCTTTTTTTTAAAAAAATGTAAAATAAACATAACATAAAAGTTACTATTTTTTAACCATTCTAAGTATACAATTCAGTATATGGTACAACCATCATGGTTATCTATTTCCAAAATGATTTTATCATTCCAAAGAGAAACTTTGTCCCCCCTACATGACAGCTCCTCATTCTCCCCTCACCCCAGTTCCTGGCAACCAACATTCTACTTTCCATCTCTACAAATCTGACTACTCTAAGAGTTTCATGTAAGTGGAATTATACATTAGTCCTCCTGGGCCTGGCTTATTTCACTTAGCATAGTGTGTGTAAGGTTGTTTGTGTTGTAGCACATGTCGTATTTCCTTTCTTTTTAAGGCTGAATAATAGTCCACTGCATGGATTTACCACGTTTTGTTTATACATTCTACCAGCCACTGATGGACCCTTGGGTTGCTTCCACATTGTGTTTATCATGAATAAGGCTCCTATGAAGACATGTGTGTCCCGCTTCCTGCTGTCAGTGCTTTTGGCTATAGACCTGGAAACAGGATTGCTGGACCATGTGGTAATGCCATGTTTATGTTTTGAGGACCTGCCTGCTGTTGGGTTAGGCAACTTTTGAGTCTTGGGCTGGGTCGTGTAAATATGTGGATCTGCACAGAACAATGGTGGCCCTTCCTATGGCAAAAGGGGGCTTAGGGGGATCCAAGGGTCTCAGCCATTAGTAATGGAAGCTGCTGATCCAGTGTCACACTAGATCAGATATAGAATCCCTATTTTGTTCTATGTGAGTCTCCTGGAACACCCACACAGAGAGATTCCTAGACCTGTCACTTGGGAGGTGATGAGTCTTGGAAAGCTACCGAGACCTGCCTCAAAGCCACAGATGCCCAAGTCAATTGTCAGTTCCTCATGTTTGGGGTGGGACTTTGGGCATATAATGTAGCCTGTCCTGGGCCTTGAATGCCAACACTGTAGGATAGAGATCAGGATGCCATCCAGAGGGCTATGAAGATAGGAAGAAGAAAATGATGTGCTCAAAGTCGCATTCCTCTCTCCACAACTAGCACGTGGCAAGGCTGGGATTCGAATCTCTGTCCATCTGATTCTGAAGTACATGCTTCTGCCACTTCAATTTACATAGATCCTGATTTACATAGATCCAAAATGCCCTCCTTCAGAGCAGCTGCGAGGAACACACAGGATGGTTAACGTAAAGAGCCTACCCAATCCTTGGTACACAAAGAACACTTACTATGTGCTAGGCATGGGCTTGGTCTGTGCACACATTATGTCATGGTCTGTGTCTTTACCTCAGTCCTTTAAAATAAGGATAATGTCATCTGCAGGAATTATCAGGAGCATTGGCAGGAAGGAGAAATACACTCAAGATTTCACAGCTACTAAATGGTAAGACTGGGGGCAAACCAATGCCTATGTGACTTCAAAAATAGTGTTCTTAGCACTGCACTGTTTGGCTTCTTGGATTCCTATCAGCTCTGGCCTTTCAGCTCACTCTTGCTGAAGGTAGCTTCTGGGTGACTGACCTAAAGGCATGCTTACCCATCTCTATTCCTCAGGCCAGGCCTTTGGCCTGCAGCAAGATGGGTGGGCAGTGTCTAGCAGGCAGGAGGCAGGCAGAAGCTGCCTGTGCTGAGCTGTCTTGGGGATGACGCCATGGCCAGGGCCGCCACTGTCTCTGCCCGGTTTCCTGAGTCTGGATGGGTCTGAGGTTGCAAGTGGTTTCCTGTTTCTCTGCAGCTCAGGACTGGCCTAATTAGAAAGACATGTCAGGCTGATGTGTCCAGCGTACTGGAGATGAGAAAGAGGAGGAGGATGAAAGTCCAGTTTGCTCAAATCATGTCTTCAGGGAAATCCAGAAGTGGACCAGGGGAGGATTGGGGACCACAGACCTTGTGGGATAATGAGCACACAGGTGAGTCTTTGAGAGGCTTCCATAGACCACATAATCCAGACCATTTAGTGCAAAGTGGTTTGGAGGTAGAAGCTAAGAGCCTGTCCTCCTCCAGCATCCAGTTGTGGGCAGTTTGTCTGGTTCTCTGGGGCTCTTCTCCATGCATTAGATGGGTGTGGTTCTATTTCACAATTTGGGAACCCACATGTAGCCTTGGGCTTTGTAGCTGCCAAAGTGCAACGCACAATGTTACTATGAACACCTGGGACAAAATATGCAGGTGAATAAACACATACAATTTTCAGGACACAGTTAGCCCCCAAAAGAACATATCAAAGCACAAAATGAAGGTTGGCAATTTCCGTCAAAGTGGATAAAGATGGGAACCCATACAAGCAATCTCATTTGTGAATATTTCATCATGTTGGGTTTCTTATAAAAGAAGAGCTAGGGCAGGGTTGGTCCCCATCCTCCAGGGCTGACACTTACTGATCTGGCCAAAAAATCTCCCAGTTTGAACGTTTCTTGTTCCCAAATTTAATATTGGGGTGAAATAGAAGCTCTTTATTCCATCAATGCGTTTTTTCTTTAAGTGCCTGATGGCCCTTAGTTTTCTCATTGCAAAATGGCCATCAAGGCATTGCCTTAAGCCCTAAATGGGATGGTAAGAGGAAGGAGCCTGGTGTAAGGCCTAACACATGCTAATTTTCTATTTAATACTCTAGCTGCTGGTCTCTGTCCTCCCAAAATAAGATGTTGATGTCTCTGGAAGTCACTTTCTCTCTATAAATCTTTACTGCCCATCCCACCATCCCTCTTATCCTGCCACGGTGCATGGCCAAGCAAAGACAGAGGTGGAGGGCTCGATTTCATCTGGGAAGGGGCCTCCCACATGCCTGTGGGAACCATGGCCACCACAAGCAGCATTCCATCCTCTGGTCTGTGGCAGCTGGCCACAGGGACATACACTGGGCTTGGCTCATGCTGGCATGTTGCTCTGTCTCCTGGCAGGCCTCTGGGAGGAGACGAGCTCCTACACTCACTGCTCCTACCCCTACACTCATTGCTCTCTGACCCCAAAGTCCAAGGGGTCCAGTCTTATGCTAAACAGAGTCCTAGGATGTTAGAGTGGGGTTGGCCTGAAGACCCAGCCTTTTACAGTGCCTGCAGCCAGCATCCTCCTCATTTACCCAGGTCAGTTCCCAGGGGTCCTCCCACTAGGGATGGTAGGAGGCAAGCAGGAGGCAGGGGTCCCAGCTGGTTCTAGGTAAAACTACAAAGGAGATAGCCTTTTCCTCAGATGTCAAAGAAACTATGTGGCCTAGCAAGGGTTTTGCAGTCAAACTTGACTCTTGGAGGACACGTGAAGATGGAGGCAGAGGCTGGAGTGATGCAGCTGGCACTCACTAGCTGTGTGGACTTGAACAAGTCAGCTTACGTCTCCAAACCCAATTTCACTCATTGCAAAAATGGGGCCAATACCTGCTCTGTGTGCATATGTGTGCCCCTGTGCATGTGTGTATGCCTGTACATGTGTGTACCAGTGTATGCTTGTAAATGTGTGCACATGTACATGTGTATGTACCTATGTGTGTCTGTGCACGCCTGTGTGTGCCACCTATAAATGTGTGCACATGTACATGTGTATGCACCTATGTGTGTCTGTGCACACCTGTGTGTGCCACCTGTAAATGTGTGTGCCTGTACATGTGCTTGCCTGTGCATGGTGTGCCTGTACATATATGTGTACCTGCAAATCTGTGTGCCTGATCCTGTGTATGCATTCCTGTAAATGTGTGCCTGTAATCTGTGTATGCCTGTACATGTGTGTGCCTGTGCATTTGTGTGTACCTATAAATGTGTGAGCCTGTGTGTGTCTATGCATGTATGTGCACACCTGTAAACGTGTGTGTGCCTGTGTTCATGGGATGATTAATAGAGAAGGTACCAATAGGTAAGGTATCTGGGACATGTTAGGTATTTGCTGAAATTAAGTTCACACTCCCCTCTGTCCCTCCAATGTGCTGTTAGATGCCTGCAGCCTCTATTCAGCTGCTAGTAATTGAGCACATCCCAAGTGTGAGGCACTACACTAAGGTGTAGAAATGTGACTAAGGGCAGCTTGGACACAGCCACCATAGATCTTGTGATCTTCTGAGGAAGGAACTCAGTAGAGAAGCACCATCCCCCATAATGGCTCTGGTCATTGCAGTGGGCATTAGATGCTGTGGGGGAATAAGAAGTGTTTCTGTCCCCTTTAGTTATTCAGTAAACACTCACTAAAATCCTCCAACATGCCAGGACGTCTACCAGGCACTTGATGTGCAGAGATGGATGACATCTGGCCTATGCTCTTTGGGAGCTCATTGTCTAGTGAGCCAGATGGCCATGTACATGGATAGTTCCAGGGTTGGGATAAAGATTACTCTAGAGAACAGACACCAGGGCAGGAAAATACTCTTTGAAGGGAGCATCATATAGGGAGTCCTCACCTGCTTCCACCACCTTGACCATGATGGAGGTCTGGGTTCAACTCTTGATGTTACTAGTGTTACAGTGGTCAACTTCCACCCTGGTTTCCCTATTTGTCCAGTAGGGGATGAGGAGATCTCATAAAGTCTACCCTAGAAAGTCTACCCTAGGGTAGGGATTTTTATCTGTGTTAGCTCATTTGAGCTATATATAGGTGGGTAGAATTCATTACATATGAAGAAGAAAAGTCCAAGGAGATGAAGTGACCTACTCATGATCAGATCACCCTACCAGTGTGCAGCAGAGCAGCTTTCAAATCTGGACCTCTTTGTGCCCCCAAAGTCCATGCATTTTGTTATTGTTGCTGTTGTCCTTACACTTTGCCTTCCTGGTGGGACTAGTTGATACCTACTGTCCTGAATTTCCCTCTAGGAAAGAAAGATATAAGTAGGATGCTGTTTAGCTGTGGGGCTCTGAGAAAACCATTTTTAAGCAGAAGGTGCCAGCATCACCAGTTCCTGAGAAGACTGTTTTCCTGACCATATTCGGAGGAAGCCCCATTGCTCTGTATTTACCTAATTGATCCCAGGGCTGGGCAGTGGCAAGCCAGTGCGAGGTATTTGCTGACTGTGTGCCATTCTATTTTTTGAGTTGGGATTCACAGAAAAGTAAAGCCACATTTTTTGCAGCCAAGGGGGATGGGGCCAGGCATTTGAACAATGGATTGTCTCCTTGGCCACCAGACCAGGCACAGTCATATTTGGTTATGTGTGGGGCAGGAAATAATTATTTATCGGTACATTTATTTTCAGGGCTCTGGGTAACAAGCAATTGAATCCAAATATGGTCTGGAGAAAGCTTTAGTTCTATTATATACTGTCTTCTTCTCCTGGCCCTGACTCTTTCAGCTTTTGCAATTGGCCTTTAAACAATTCAAACTATGTTTTCCCATGAGATTAACCCCATTAAACACAGGCACACATGCACGCCTGTATATGTGTTGTTTTTTTTTTAGAGATGACTCTAAAGGAAACTTCATGTGGATGGAACACTGTACTGAGAATTATTTCTCAGTGCTCTGAAATCAGAGCTGAGCTGAACACTGGCCTCATCAATTATTAGCTCTGACCTTTCTAAGTCCTGGTGTCCTCATGTGTAAAACAGGCATAAGAATTACTACCCAACAGGGCTATTGCAAGGGTAAAACTGAGATGATAAACTTCAACGCACCCTGGTGCACAGTAAATGTCTGTCCTGGGATGGATAATGTTCCCCCCAAATTCCCATCCTTCTCAGAACCTCAGACTGTGACCAGAATTGGAAATAGACTAATGGCAGATGTAATTAGTTAATACAAGATGATCCTGGACTAAGATGGGCCCTTAACCAGACGTGACAATGTCCCTGTAAGATGAGAAGGCACAAATGCATAGAGATAAGTGCCATATGAAGACAGAGGAGACAGGAAGGAAGCAAGTGCAAGCTCAGGGACCCCAGTGATGAAAGGCCACTGAAACTAGGAGTAGGCAGGGAAGGGTTCCACACCTTGATTTCAGACTTCCCACCGCCAGGGCTGTGGCAGAATCAATCTCTGTTGTTTTAAGCCAATCAGTTTTGTTATGGCAGCCCGGGGAAAGGAATGTATGACCCAATAAACACTTTTATCAAGGGCCCAGTACAGAAGCTGAAACAGGGGCCCAGCATTTCTTATTTGCATATGCTTGGTGTTTGGAGATACCTAGGCATCAGAGGAGACAAAGATGATTAAGACAGGCTGCTTGACCTCAAACGGCCCAACTCAATAAACATGAGTTGACTTCACGCTTTTCCTATTTCTGTTCTCCATTTAGCCCTCTGAAAAGAATTCTGCAGAAAAATCTCCATCTACTTTGCATGCATTCCCATAATATAAGTTTATTTTATACTGAGACCATGTTTCAAATTCTACTGACATATATACTTACGTATATGGCTCCGTATAAAGTACCACGTCTCCCGTGAATAGACTCTTCGAAGTTTACAGAGGTGTTCTGAGGTGCCATGCTCTTCCAGTGGTGTGTTACCATCAAATATCGGAGCGGGCACATGGAATTTATGTAGGTATATATCATGCTTATAAAGGCCAATGCCATCTCTCCAGGCCCTTGTGAACACTTAGGGCTGACAGAGCCTAAATAAACTGGTTTATTTACTGCAGTAGTTACCTGTTTAAGACTAGCCGTTACGTTAAGTAACACAGAGTGCCCAGACTAATAAATTTACGGCACTCCTGTTTGTTTTACTGAAGAATTTATTGCAGCAGTAATAACTGTCAGAGGGTGAGGCAGGCGGGAGGGCTGGAGCTACACAGAGGATCTCTCACATGATCGACTTCCTGACAGCTGTGTGGGGAACGCTTTTGTCACTGATTCAAGCACCCGAGTGGAGACCTTGGAATGAGAGAAGGGGAACTTGGGATCCAGCTTCTTGGAGAAAGATCAGCTCTTCTATCTGATGCATGTAAGTGTGAGTGACAGGCTGGTTCCAGTGGATTTGAGGTGTGCTCCATGCCAGCCAAAAGAGGGAAGCCCTGGCTGTCCAATCCTGGCTAAGTGGAAGGTGACCAGGGGAATAAACCACATGCAACATGCACAGGCTTACACCCCTGATTTGGCTTTTTGTTTTTAGACCAGCGAGGGCCCTGAGGACGGCAGACAAGATTAGATTGTTAGATTAGATTAGAGGATTTGGAGAGTAGTTTGATGTAGGTAGATACATTCTAATCCTAGAATGCTCATTTAAAAGTTATGTGATGGCCAGAAAAGCATATTTAATTTCCTAAGTCACACATTTGACCTCTGAAAAACTGGGCTAATCATCTGCTTCCTATGTTTTTTTTTTTATATAAGAACTAGAGGGAACGCTGCTGAAGGTGCTGGCTTTCCCTGCCATCTTGATTGACTACTTACAAGAGAGAACCATCTTGATTGGTTCTGACAAGAGGGAAGATAAGAAAGAGGTGATCTAGTCTGCTCTCCTGTCTCTCTTTCTGTTTTACAGAGGGAGAAGCTTTGCCCAAGAGAGGATCAATGACTTGTTCAAGGTCATGTTGCAAGTTAGCTTCAAAATCTTAGTAGGAAACAAGGTCCCTCAAGTCCCAATTCTGGAGCATCGTTTATTGGCTCAACCATGATGGAAGAAGAGATGGAAGACCTGTCTGCCCTGCTGAGAGGAACCCCAGGCTCTTCTGGATCCCAGGTATCAATCATAGGACCTAGGCTAGGGTAGAAAAGCAAGAGAGGTTTGCGAAATGAATAAATGCCAGTTCTTGCCTAAGAGGGTAAATGGTACCCTGGTGCAAATAAAGGATTTTAAAAGAGTTTACAGAATTATTGGAGGGTCCAATAATTCTCTTGGGAGAGGAAGGAAATAGCTTCTCTTTGTCTTGATAGACATGAGCAGTTAGCCAGGTCTAGAAGAGGGCAGCATTCCAGAGGAAACAGTGTAAGTAAATGCCCTCTGAAGTTGGTACTGCAAACGTGTAGACCGAGCATCTTAGTTGTGAGAGTTCTTTACTTTCTCTGTTATCACATTATGAGCCCTGTATCAGACAGGGCAGGGGTATCATCCCAACTTCTCTGGAAACTGAGCCTTTGAGGCCAATGTGGTTATCCTCAGATAATCTGAGTGGCATTCACTCATTCATTTGTTCATCCCACATAGAATTAAGTACATAATTTGTGGGGCACAGTGAAAATATGGGACTCTTTCTCCCAAAATTGTTAAGAATTTCAAGACAGCAGTAGCAGAGCATTAATTCAAGTGTAGTGCCCTTCTAAAAAGTTTGGGCCATGTGCATGGCACACAGGTCATGTGCCCACCAAGCCACCCCCAGCTTCACTGGGTGTTTTCTATATGCCAGGAGTAGTTACAGGCACTAGGGACAGCAGTGAGCAGCCTGGAGCTGCTCTTTCCTTTCCTGAATTCTGGCAGCAGTAAGACACAACAAACAAGTACAGGAATAAAGGTATAAGACAGTGTGAGATAACTGTGAGTGTGAAGGAGATGAAATGTGCCAGGGCGGGCTGGAATAGGCAGTCAGGGAGGCATTCATCAGGTGGTGAGCTGAGGTCTGGATGAAGAGAAGTTGGACAGATTTGGGGAATCAGCCCTCCAGGCAAAGGAAAAGCCAAGGATTTAAACCAGTAACAAGCTTGGATCATTTAGGAACAGGCAACAACGCCAAAGTGGCTGCAAAAGCAGCTGTCGGTGGACCTCCCGGGCTCTACAGAGCATGGGGAGGCCTGGCTGTGAGGCATTGGACAGTACTGGGCAGGTGTGGCCTGACAGGGGTATGGCAGCCTCTGTTCTCAGGTGGCTTTTCATCAGCCTCTCTCCCTGGTAGCTGGGAGTTCCAGAGGATCAGATGTCTCTGGTTGGTATCAGAGTTCCATAAGGAATGCAGTAGGAGGGTTGCTTTTGACAGACAAGCACAAGTAGAACATTAGTTGACCATGTAGGTGGTGCTTGTAGAACTCATGCCCAAGAAACCAGAAGAAAATGTGGATAGCATTTGGTTATAAGGATAAATAATTTTCCTTTTATTAAAAGATTCTGGTAATTATTTTTAAAAATGCAAGCAATTAGGAGAAGTGAAAACATTTTTTAAAAAAAGATCTCATTTTAAATCATTCAGAAGTAACAATTACCAGGCATTTGGTGTCTTAGTCATTACTTTTTGGCAATAAATGGTATCTTGGTCCTTTTGGGTTGCTATAAAGGAATAGACGAGGTGGGCAATTTATAAAGGAAAGAGGTTAATTTGGCTAACAGTTCTGCAGGCTGTACAGGAAGCTTGGCTTCTGGTGAGAGCCTGAAGCTGCTTCCTCTCCTGGCTGAGGGAAGCCAACATGTGGAGCACTAATGAGGTAAGAGAGAGGCAAGAGGTGCCAGGCTCCTTCAACAATCAGTTCTCGAAGGCTAATAGAACAAGAACTCACTCATTACCTTGAGGAGGGCACCATGCCTTTCCTGAGGGAGCTGTCCCCAGAACCCAAACACCTCCCAACTGGCTCCATCTCCAACACTGGGGATCAAATTTCAAATTCAATCAGAGATTTGCTGGGGTCAAACAAACCATATCCAAACCATATCACTTGGTAATCATTATTTTTGGCATAAAATACACCCCATTTGCGTGAACTCTTTCATTCATCTTCTTAACATAGCTTCTCTATTGTTGAGCCTGTCATGTTTATCTCTAGCATTGTTGACTAGATTCATGATACGATAGGCTTTTAAAGAATGAGTTTTGGCTGCTATAGTCTCTAAGTTCTTGCATCTTTTAATAGCATCTATTGCTTTCATGGTTGAGGGTTAACTTGTCTCTGTATTCAGTTTAGGGGTTACATTGTTTTCACCCAGAAATTTGTTTATAATGGTCATGGAATATCCGAGTTTCTTTCTAGGTAACCTGGTTTTCTCATTTAGATGCTTTCATGATTTTTTCTTTCTCTTTGATGGTTAATCATTTTCACCAGTGTTTAGTTTAAGGATGATATTTTCTTATTTTTTTCCTCTGAGATATAATGTATTTATCCTGTAGATTTCAGTTCTCATCTCAGAAAATTTTATTTAAGATATCACTGAATAATTTGGTTATTTTCTTCAGGGGTACCAATTATATGTTTGTTGGCTCTTGTTTAGCTCTTTTATGTGTATTATCTTTTCTGCAATAATTTTAGGTGCTTTTATTTTGTCTTATTTCTTCACATTTTTTTCTCTAAGACTTCATTCTCAATTGTAATTATCTGGTATTTTGTTTTGTTTTGTTTTTTGCTCTAAATGGCTTTCATCCTTAACATCATTTTTTTTTTTTTTTTTTTTTGAGACAGAGTTTCACCTATTAACCTTCGGGAGAGTGCTGTGACATCACAGCTTAGGCGATTCTCTTGCCTCAGGCTTCTGAGTAGCTGGGACTACAGGTGCCTGCTACAACGCCTAGCTATTTTGTTGTTGTTGCAGTTTGGCTGGGGCTGGGCCGGGTGAACCCACCACCCTCAGTATATGGGGCCGGTGCTCTACTCACTGAGCCACAGGCGCTGCCCCTAACATTATTTTTTCCCCTTACTTCTTTTATGCCTGACCATTGTATGGCCTCCTTGAATTCATTTAT
The DNA here is from genome assembly GCA_963575145.1 of Galago senegalensis. NCBI lineage: Eukaryota > Metazoa > Chordata > Mammalia > Primates > Galagidae > Galago > Galago senegalensis. Next base: position 48,808 of record CAUYTI010096480.1, on the reverse strand, counting down.
ATTGGAGGGGAAAATCCCCTAAAGCTAAGTTTAATATTTTTCTGAGCTCTTTATTATGTTCTGATGGATAATTTGTCCTAATATATATATATATATATATATATATATATATATATATAAATATATAAAAATATCTCTCTCGGTTATCTCTTTTTCTCTTTATTTTTTTGATTATTAAAAGTTTTGTGTCTAATTTTTTTTTTTCAAGCCCTCCTAGAGATAAATGTTGTGGTAAAGGACAGGAGAAAACTGGGCTGGGACAGGCTCAACTCTGGATAAACTGAATCTTTCATCCTCTTCATAAGATCTATTAAGTTTTGCATCCTGGGGGTGTCTTGCCTCAGTTTTTAATATTAGAGCTGCTTCTGTGGCTGACAACAAGGCCATATATCCTTTGTGCTACAGTTTTAAATGTATTGCCTCTCCTCTCCCTTGGAATGCTGTTTGATCTCCGTAGTATTCATCTCCTGAGAGACAAAGATGTGATTCATCCTGCAGCCTATGATTCTTCAGATAATCCATGTTTTTGGATGGGATTGCCAGTAGGGCATTGCTCATTTCTCCTATATTTTATTCATAACCCTAGTTCCTTAATCAAAGCATTATAGTATTGGCTACATTGTTCAAAAAGTTGACATTTTAGGGTCAATATGCTCTGCTTGAGATCCAAGGTGGAGTAGATCTTTGCTTAGCACCTTCCTTGTTTCATCATTTATCTTATTCTCACTCCTTTTAAAAAATGCTACTATTTTTGTTATGAGTTAAGAGTTAGGAGTAAAAGCAAAAATGCAAAAAAGCAGAAAAATGTCATTTTCTCTGACATCTTCTCACATTTTCAAGTGAATAATTCCTATGACTTTGAGATCAAGAGAGATGATAATCCAGGGTCTCTACATCGTGATATATATATATATATATATATATATATATATATATATATATATTTTTTTTTTTTTTTTTTCCAGTTTTTGGCCAGGGCTGGGTTTGAACTCACCACCTCCGGCATATGGGGCCAGCGCCCTACTTCTTTGAGCCACAGGCTCTTGTTGCTATATTTTAATTGATAAAAGAGATGAAAATTTGGGCTAAAATTCAAGGAACTGAAGGATCAGTATTTGTGGCCCACACTGGTTTTGCCAAGAACTCGAGTATAATAGTGATAATATTGACTATAGCAGATTGACTACATATGATAGCCTAAGAACTTGGCCAGTGCTTTGCTTATATTAATTCTCAATAAAAACAACAATCCTATGAGGTGAGACTTGTTAACTCCATTTCACCAAAGAGAAAAGAGGAAAATGAGAAACTGAAAGATCAGGTGACTGGATGGTAAATTGCTGCTTGCATTCAAAATCAAACGATTTTAACTCCATACCCTCCTCCTTTTTCTTCTCTACATACAATAGGTAAGGTCTAAAAATAATATTTTAATTTAAAAAAAATGGCAGTGAACCCTAGTAATTCTCTCTCTTTTTATTTACTTTTCAGATTAATATGAGGATACAAATAATTAGGTTAAATTTTTGCATTTGTTAAGTAAAGTCCCTGTTCTACGTAGTTGTGACTCACACCCAGGAGGTGTGCCCTATACCCTTACATTGTGTGCATTTGGTGGGAGCATACTGATCCTCTTCCCTCATCCCTCCTCCCTTTTCCCCTGTCTTGAATTGAATTGAGTTCTTCTCTTGTGTGGGTGTGTACTAGCTCATCTACTGGCTTCATATTAGTATTGAGTACATTGGGTATTTGCTTTTCCATTCTTGTGATACTTTACTAAGAAGAATGTGTTTCAAGTCCATTCAGGTTAATACAAAAGATGTGAAGTCTCTATCTTTTTATGGCTGAATAGTATTCCTTATTATACATTTACCACAGTTTATTAATTCATTCATGGATTGATGAGTACTTGGGCTGTTTCCACATTGTTGTGATTGTAAATTGAGGTGCAATAAACAATCTAGTGCAAATGTCCTTATGATAAAATGATTTTTTTCTTCAGGGTAGATGCCTAGTGATGGGGTTGTGGGATCAAATGGAATGTCTAATTTGAGTTCTTTGAAGATTCTCCATAATTCTTTCTGAAGAGCCTATATTAATCTGCAGCCCAACAACAGTGTAAAAGTGTTCCCTGCTCTCCACATCCGCACTAGCATCTATAGGTAATCTGCTCTATGTTGGCACCCTTTTTATTGTGTTTAATTCTCAGTGGCTCTTTTAATAAGACCTTGTGGCCTACTCTAACATCAAATCACTTCTGGCTACTCTGCCCCTGGTACAGGGACTGTCAGCATCTATTTGTTAATCCCTTTCTAAGGAGGATTGTTAAGAGATGCTTGAATGAGAAAAAGCTCTCTCTCTCTCTCTCTTTTTTTTTGGACATTTATAACTGTTCTTAACTGGCTTAAGAGTCTGATCTATGCCCAATCAATAGGCTTTATGTTAGTCTGGAGAGAATAATCCTTATGACATTATAAATTTGAACTTTGATCACCACATCCTTGAATTCATCTAGCAATGTAAATAAGACAATGAGAGGGACTATGCAGACATCATGCATTTTGTCTTAATCTTCAACTTCTCTTACCACCTCATAGTGTATTTCCTGATCCCAGTCCTCTTTTAGACCTGTCTAGCTTCGGCTGAGGGGATAGTCTATTATCAGGTTAGAAGCAGCAAATGAATTGATTTCCACACCTGGTATATTTATCTCCACCCTTCAATGGAGTCTCCCAGTTATAACAGCTGGCTGAATGTGGTTGCCATATTGTCCTTTTATCTTTTGTATTTGCTTAAATATATTTTTCTTAATTTTCACATTTTTAAAAGGAGATTACACTGACTATTTTTGTACTATATCAGAAATGTTCTTATAAGGTAACTAAAAGCCTCAGTTGTAGAAACTGACACTATTCAGAATATCTTCTTCAATTCAACATAGCAAGTTGCATTTGGCCATTTTCAAAAACTTGTTTTCCTCATTCTCTCACAAGAAACACCTACTCCTCCATCTCAAAATTGTATTTGCAACATGACCTCCCCTGGCACTCTGTGGGTATCTTGGTCACTGCAATTGCCAAAATATTGAGATTTTCTATGTGTGATTCTGTCTCTCTAAGGCATTCTTTGAATATTCGTTTTTCTAAAAGTTTCTCTTTGCATTGTCAGTATCCAGTTCAGAGATTGGCAAAAAATTAGTTGTCCAGAGAACAATTCCTACAGGGCATCACAAAACTGTTAATGTTTATAGAACACTCTAAAAAATGGCCTCATGATTAAATTGTAGTGAGACATTAGGAACCTGTTTTCTTGGTAGCTCATAATCCTGCAGGACCTGCTCAGGATTCCATCCAAGAAGCAGTTCTTTGGGAGACCAAGTACATGAGCAGGTGTTACCAATGTCCAGAAGTTGCATTGACATATCTAAAGCCTAACTCAACTTTCCAATGAGATCAAGTAACCCCTTTCTATTATGACTATCAAAAATTTGAGGTAACCTGGCATCTTCAGTGCAAGCCTGGATTGAGGCAATGATACTTTCCTATAAAAGTGAGAGGTCATCATGAATTTATATTCACATCTTGATACATGCACATCCTATCTTTCCATGTTCTTGCTTCTCTGGTGATTTTATAGAAACGTTAAATAAAAATAGGATAATAAAATTCACACCGTATAAAATCATACCATGTACCAGTTATAGATGCCACTTATGTCTTTGTTTTAAAGAATGTAAAAGTCTTTATAATGAGAGTTTCATGAAATTTCAAATTTCCAGCTGACAAGATGTTCCAACCTCAAAAACTACAAATGTTATTTTTGGCCAAGCAAGGTCCTCAGTGGGACCCAGTGTATTTTGTAGCATTGAAAATTTTTGTCAGAGAAACAATAAAATGTCATTGGTGTTTTAGGAGCTGCTCCCTGACAGCTGAGTGGAAGATAAATTGAAAGGTGAGAAAAAGATGGAAGATTCCTATAATGGGAATAGAAGTCAGACTCCTTGCTCTCACACACCCTTTATTATAGTCCCAGGAACCATCATTCCAAGGCTCTAATAGTCATCCTGGGCATTATATCTTCTGGTTTTACCACTGGTTCACACTGGGACTTGGTGGGAAGAGGAGGTTATAGTTTTCAGAGTCTAGGAGAGGGTGTAAAGAGCAAATTACCTAACTTCTTCATTTTATAGTTGGGAAAACCAAGAACTGAGGGAAGAAAACAACCTGTTGGAATTCCCTGGGTCAGGCTGAGTCAGTGTGAACATGGAAACCAGCACATCTATATTGCCTTTGGGGTCCCAGCTTCAACCAGGAAACCCAGCCTACCCTGGCTTGGGCAGGGGACATTTGAAGACACTGACACCCTGGAACTCAGAATCCACTCCTGCAACAACTTGCCCTAATCTGGGAAACTTTATTTCTTCTTTGTCATGGGACCTACAATCACTTTTAGCTTTAACTAAAGGTTCTGGAAACTCTTCTAATGGAGCTGATAAGGACCCAGTTCGTCTAGGACTGAGCTCAGTTCCACTGTTAGTGAATTATTACCATCTCATTGCTAGTGAATGAAACTCAATGGAGGCCGGCTTAAACCATATGCAGAGAGACTTACTGTACCTGACAGCTGGAAAATCCAACTGTGCTTCTAAGGAGCTGCATGATATCACTTAGGCTTGGTCTCTGTTCATCTCTCCCTGGTATAAGCTTGATTTTTATAGGACCTCTCTCCTTATGGTTGTCCCCTAAGCCACTAGCTAGTTTCATTCTAGATGATTGCATCTGGAATTATCTCAGCAATGTCATCAGAAAGCAAGCATACTTTCCTCAATAATTCCAGTGCTAGAATTGGACCAAAGTAAGGGTCATAGCCATCTGCATGTGTATGGGAGTAGAGTAAGTCAATCTTACCTTAACCATAGGGACTAAGAGTGAGAGAGGGAATTTTCCTAAAAGGAAAAGGATGCTTATTATCAGCAAAAGGGAGATGTAGTTTGGGTGGGCAGACTAGCAAATGTGTACCCTGCCCTCTCTCATTCTTACTTGATGTCCTATACCTGACTGCCCTTGGCCAGTCCTTGAAGTCTGCTAATGAACTTCTCCAAAGATGACTTGCTGCTTTCATGTTTTCAAGAATGGCTGTTCACCTTTGCTCTTTTAGATTGGAGCTTGTCACCTGCCTTCCAAAAGAGATGGTTCACCTGGGCCATCACCTGCTGTTTCTCTACCATTGTGACACAATCCTGAGTAATGGACAAGGCACCCTCCCTGAACACTGTCCTAGTATCTGTCCTATGGCTTGGTCTCATCAGGTGTACCATCCCTTCTCCCTGCTCTGTAAACCCTGACCTCAGTTAATGAATGGAGACATGTCCATCTTGCATCAGATTGTCAGCAGTGCCCTATAGCAAGCTAAAGGCTTATCTGAGATTTGAAGTCAGTTCTAAAGCTCTTCTGTCCTTTGCACTATTTCAAGAAGCCATCCACATTAGGAAATCAAACACATTCATACAAAGAAGCCCCGAGTGTGAATGTGTCAGCCAGCCCACAATCAGAAGAGAAAAATCAAAAAGCAAAGTGGAGGTTGCTGTTGGGTGTTGACATTATCAGCGGGCACCAATGTACTGCCATCCTGGGAGCAAGTTCTTTGACATGCGGGGGAAGTGCTGACTTCAGTAACTCGTGTGGGAGTGAGGGGGGAGATGTCCCTGGGAACTTCAGGCAGCCTTGCAGGGAAAAGATGGTGATGGTGTGCTTCATATTGAACTTGGCATAAATGGGAGTGATGGGAGGTGTTCATGGGAGATCAGATGGCACTTCCAGTTTGTCTGCAAGAGCCTAATTACTGACCTGACACCCGTTGCTTCAAATAGGCCCAGAAAGCAGTAACTGGTGTATGGAAGCATCTGGTAATGCAATTACCCTGTCAGCTCTTTATCCTCTTGTAGCCCTGTCATTAGATACTTTTTTTTCCTTGATATTCTTAAAATGGAGAGTTACTAACCAGAGCAATTTAAAATGATATATAGTTATTTTTGACTCCTCTTCTGTCAAGGGAGAACTTCATAAGTGATGTCACAATAAATGGAATGTAAGAGAAACCTCAGAAATGAAATTTGTAAGGGCAGGGACTTCAGGAAGAAGAGAATGATCCTGCCAGGGCTCCCGAGTGCTAATGAATTAACAGGGAAGCCGAGTTAATGAGTTCTGAGGAGGAGTTGTCAGAGGTTTCAAGGTAATAGCGAAGAGTTATGGAGCGAGGAAGCAGAGCCAGGAGCATCCAAAGTGGCCCCCATGGTTCTAGAAAGGGAAGGAAGGAAAATTAAGGGGATAGGTCCCCAAACTAGGTAGAGTCAGGAAGACAAAGAGGATGCAGAAGAATGATGGGAGTCCTGGAGCCCTGGAGAGATGTTTAAGGAAGAAGACAGAGAGTGCACAGGGGAGCCCACAAATTGTGACTTCTACAGGAATAGGGAGAAAGGAATGGAAATGGGTAGGGCCAATCTTTTCAAGCTGCTCCTAAATTAGTAGAGAAATTTACAAACACAGAGAGTGAGTGGTTGAAGAATGCAGGAAGGCTGGGGTTGCCACGTTGAGTTGGGGGATACTAGGTGACCGGAAACTGTGTTTTGAATTAATTTATCTGTTGTTTGTGCATTTGAAAGAGGAAGGATTTAAAACTCATAGAAGTGTAATTATTCACCCACAGTTCATGCAGCTTCCAGTTGGTATAACTTTAATTCTACCCAAGCCTTCTGGAATTTGCTAAGAAAAGGCAGGTGCTATTGTGAGCTAAGAGAGCTCACAGCTTACATGGAGGAGGAGGAAGTTACATATATGCCAACAATAATATATCATGGAAGGGGTTAGCATAGAATTCCCCCCAGGACTTATCTGCAGCCTTCCATCCCACCAGGCTGCTATTTCTTCTACTGATGGTTTCAGGCATCAACTGAGACCAACGATGTGAAATGGCTCTACAAACTTCAGAGGTTGCTGGAAAACTTACAGCAGTCCTTGTGTGGTTCTCCGAACAGTCTCAGAAGACAATGCTACTCAATTTATTTAGATGGGATCATAAGGCAAACAGATAATCCTGGTTGTCCAAGTACCCAGGACATCTGCAACCATTCCAACTTCATTGCATGCATGTTTTCTTCATTCTTTCATTAAGAACCTGTTTGGCATGCCAGGTCCCATGCTGGTGCTGGGATGTGACATTGAAGAGCACACCAAAGTGGTTGCAAGGAGCTTTCAGCCTGGGAAGGGTGGCTGGCATTTGTCAGCAATTCCTCACCTGACATCAGTCATCGTGTGTGATCCTTTCTTATCTCATTGTCTTCCATCATATCACCTCCCAGATGATTGTCTCCCTTTTAAATCTCTGTCTTGTGCACAAAATAACCCCTGTTGCACAAAGGGAGGGAGATCAGCTTTATCCCTGGGTCCTCAGTAGATGTTACTTACATCCGCATGGAAGTAGCCCCATGTTCTGTGGTGGTCACTGGCCATTTGTCACATGGATTAGCTTGTCTACTCTGGGGAGGGCAGGTGAGTCTGATTCATTGCTGAAAACCTAGCACCAATATGGTGGCCAACATGAATAAGAATTCAAGAGATGTTTGTTGATGGTATAAATTAACAACTCATATTTAAAAGACTAGATTCTCTTTTTCCAAATTTACTGCCTATAACCAACCTAAATGAAAGCTGACTTCTTGTAAGTAAGGAATAGTAGTCATTTCACAGGCCCTACAAGTCTCAGAATTGATCACATTTCTATTTTTCTTTGACCTCTATAGGAAGCTCAGAGCTTATTTTTAGCAAAGTAATACAATCATCTATTTTGCATTTCTAATTATTTGCCTAGGCACTAGTTTTTTCCTTCTTCTTATAGAATCACATTGATTCCTTCTCATGTTTATGTTATTCTGTAGTCATGCCAGCTCACTTTAAAAGAATAGCGGGAGCGGTAGCTTTCTTTTTAAGTGGTCTGGTGATTAGAGTCATCTGAATGGCCATGCTCCTTAAATTGCTTGGTCATTGACCATAGAGTCACTGCATGGTCCTAAGTGATAACCTTTCATCTCTCATTCTCTCTGAGGGTCTTTTAGGCAAAATACGGTATCGCACACAAGCACGTTCAGATGAAAAATCCTATCGTTGGTGATAACTTCAAATGATAGAATCTTAATAAACTTTCTGTGTTTGATTGGCTGGGATAACGAGAGATACATATCATGTGCGATCACTGCACGGCGGGAAGATAAGCTGGTCATCATTTTCAGATAAAAGTGCCCATCCATCCACAGATTGCAATCAGGGGGCTGCCATGGAGTTCTTGGTCTATTCCAGTTAATTAAGTGCTAAATGAAATTCAGACTTCTGGCTCCTAGAAATTCAACAATCTGTCGCCAAGTGCTGTAAAGGAACAGGATACAGTTTGAAAGGTTAGCTAGAGTGCTAGTAGTTGCTCAAGAAATACTCCCTCGGCATTCCCTTCCTTTGGGAACCCCTCCACAAAACTTAAAGGGATAGGGATAATGTCTGAGCTCCTTTATTTCTCTGACATCTGGGGGTCAGAGGTGTTTGCTAGTGGGGTGGGTGAGAGGTCTGAGATAGACCTCTATCACATCCCTCTCTGATTGCAGTGGGGCCAGCACCCCTGAGTCCCCATTCTGTGCACAGAAAACATGGCATATATTTACATGGAAATGGCAGAAATCAATCTACTTTGATGATTCTTGATGGAGGAGTGCTGCCATGATTGTGTTTTCTCCAGGAAGCTGAATCAGGCAGTCTCTAAAGAGCCTTGACTCCTTCTCACTGTGTCTGGAACTTTTCCTTGGAACTTTACAAAAATAATAAGTATTAGCCACCATAGCTGAGCATCTACTGATGCCAAATGCAAAGCTAGATGTTTTACACTTCATTTAATCCTCACTACAGCCCTGCAAGGAAACTATCATCACCCATAATACCTTGAACCTCAGAGAGGGTAAGTGACTTTCTTAGGGTCACCCAACTAACAAGGGGTAGAGCTAGGATTCAGATGTGTGCCTATTTAATTAATAATATTCTTTTCATGCTTAACAATGATTAAATTTGCCTCTGGAATTTTTTACTTGATAAATACATCACTGATCATCAATTCCATGGCAGGTGTGCTTTAAGGGAGGATGTGAGGATTGTGTATAACGGTGGTACCTGCTGTTGTTGGATGACCTGTAAGAGCTACCAGGTGATTCTTTTCCATCATGAAGGTCATGGGCCTTCTGTGTGTCCCACTGCACGGTGCTCCCTGAGGTCTCTCAATGATAGTGAAGAAAGACTTTTTAAAAAATATATATCTTTTTCATAGCTTATTCAAAGATCAGGTTCTAAGATTGTGTCAGTTTCATTTTTTTTTTTTTTTGAGACAGAGTCTTACTATGTCACCCTCAGTAGAGGGCTGTGATGTCACAGCTCACAGCAACCTCAGACTCTTGGCCTTAAGTGATTCTCTTGCCTCAGCCCTCCAAGTAGCTGGGACTATAGGTGCCTGCCACAATGCCTGGCTGTTTTTCTGTTTCCTTCAAGATATGCTGGAAATTCCAACCACTGGCAGTTCAAGGAAGGAGGAAGGCTCAGGGGGTGATTCAATTCAGTCTGAGTCCTCATATTTTATTCCTGTGACTTCCCATGCCTCTCTCTTTCACTCTTAAGAACTTTGTTGACACTTTGGACTCACCTGGGTGATCCAGATGTTGATTAGGGGGTGATTCAATTCTCTTCCTCCTTGTTTCTATCCATTCTGACAGCATCTCACCCAACAGTGGCCAATAGCATCCTGTTCAGCAGTCCACAGGTGACAAAGGGACAGTCCAATCTCCCTTGGGTATTCTTAGTTACCCAGAAGTAAAAACCCTATTCTCCCTGGTGAAACACAGGGAAAGAACCAAACACCAGTAATCATCTGAAGAGTATGCCAGCACATCATAGAGTCTAGAATAGAGCAGTGAACATTTAGGAGCAGCCACCTCCAGCCTTGGAGCTCTTTGTAATCATATAGTATCAAAAACAAGAAAAGGATGCCACAGCACAAGAAAAGAGGAAAGAAACTTTTGGTAATTAAACATCAAAGCAAGAAAATGCAAATAGAAGTGGTAGACAGTAATGCAGAGACAATTTCTAAAATGACAGGAAAATGGAAAGAAATATGAGAACTGCAGAGAATGAATCCAGGTGGCCCAAGGATTACTTTCCTATAGATTCTATAACAAATTACACAAATAGTAGCTTAAAACAACACAAATTTATTATCTTACAGTTCTATTGTTCTGAAGTCCAGCATGGACCTCACTGGCAGGGCTGTGTTCCTTCCTGGGAACTCAGGTGCTGGAACCCATCCCCTTTCCTTGTCCAGTTTCTAGAGGCTGCCCACAATTCTTGGCTATGGACTCCTTCTTCCACCTTTAAGGCCAGAAACAGCAGTCTGAGTCCTCATATTTCATTCCTGTGACCTCTTCTGCCTCCCTCTTTCACTCTCAAGGACCCTGTTGACACTTTGGACTCACCTGGGTGATCCAGATGGTGATTAGGGGCTTCAGTTCCATCTGAGGCTTTAATTCCTCTTTGCTGTGTGACCTAACATGATCATAGAGTTGGGAAATTAGAACGTCTTTGGAGGAGCAGCGTTTTGCTGGTCATACCCACTATTCTACTTGCTGAGAGTGAAGAAAAATAGAAATGGATAAGAAATGATCAAAGATATACTAGGACATTTTTCCCTAAGACTGGAAAGTTACTCAAGGAATTGAGTTGAATGTGGTGTCCTTATAGGGAGGAGAATGAATGGAAAATTACCCATTCTAGATGTGTCAGTGTGACATTCAAAAAACTCTGAGGATAAAGCACAGATCCTAAATGTTTGAGAGAGAGAGAGAAAGAGAGAGAGAAAGAAGAAGGAAGAGAAATGACAGAAGGAAAGAAGGATGAGAACCTGGGGGGGGGGGAAGCAAAGTGGCAAAAGTGTGTGGAGCAAGTGGGGATGAAGGGTGGAGGGGGGCAGACCTTGGAAGAAGGGAGGTGCCATGGTTTCCTAACCTGCAGTTCCCCAGTGTCTGCATGGCCTGGCAATCAGTAGAAGCAGATTTCTTACTTTGCTAAGTAAACGGTGACTGTGTTCCTGTCAGCTCTTATTACTTGTTTAACTCTGCTATCCCGGGGATGATCTGATGATGCACCACCAAGTTGCAGAAAGTTGGCCAAACCTAGTTAGTAAGAATCAGTGTCAGCTGACCGGCAAGGCCCTTTGGGAGTTTCTCTTATTCAAAAGGTCAATCTGATGTGTTGCCTGGGAGGGAGGCCTGGAATACTTTCCCAGACTTCACTGATGTCAACCACTGCTGGGGAAGCATTGAGGTGCTAGAATATCCCAGAAAGAGCCATACTGCTTGGCACCATTTGGACAAAGATTGTAGCAAGGGAAAGCCAGAAAGTACTTCAGCTTAAAGCCTGTGACTATCATATTATTAAATAACCCATGGACTCATGGAAGCAGCAGGGATGTTTGGCTTGGTTGAATTTCTGAGCTAAGTAGCTCTTTGGTTTTATTTTCCTGACAGATTTATTCATATTCCCCTTGGCTTTTTCCACTGGACAAATATTTATGGGGCACCCACATGGGCCAATACATGCAGCGGGTTGCCGTGACTCCAGTATGGGCCCTTCCTGTGGTCAGCTCATGTGCACTCTCCCTCTGAGTATCTGCACACATGTTCCTGCCTAGATCGCCCCTCCCCTCCTGCCCACATCTGGTCATCTTCAAGACTCCCTTAAGCTCTATTTTCCCCACAAGGCCTTTCCCCCTCTAGGCCTCTACTCAGCCAGGGTTAGCTGCTTCTCTGGGCTCTTGGAATTTATCTCTGACCATGGAGCTCTTAGAAAATTCCCTGTCCAGGTTTAGAACCAGGGAAAGGGTCACCTTTCCTGGGGAGCTGCTCAGTGCCTTCTGTTCTGGTGACAAAAGCAATAGAATACTCGGGCTTTCCTCTCTGTGTTGGCTGCTAGAAGCTTCGGGCCAAGAAATGATCTGAACTCTTAATGCCCTAAATAAGGTTATTCTCTCTTTTCTCTATTTTAAATTTCATTTTACTTTCTTGTTATGCCATTACTATATTTTTTATATAAACTGCCTTGCATTTTCTCTAGCAATATGTAGGCCACAGGTTAGTATGTAGAGTTAGACACATAGATGACATAGTTGGGAGAGATGGGGCACAGTTATGTGTTCCCCTGTGGTGCTAAAGTCCTGATGATGATGATGACAGTGGTGGTGATGACAATAACAGTAGCTCATACTGTGTAGGACTTTACAGATTGCAAAACAGCTGTATATATATCTGTCCCATGATCTCATTTAAAACTCTTAGAGCCCTTTAATAGCAGCCCTGTGTGTACCCTTAATTTATTCTGCAAAGTGAGAAGGAAAGGGGTTAAGCAAAAAGGCTGCTATGATAACGTGCAGTTGCTCCGGGTCCGAGGCTGCCCTGGTTGTGTTCCCGGGGAAGCACGTAAGTCCTGGAACTGCTTTTGTGGGCTCATCTAGTCATAGGCTATAATTTTACATTTTGAGTCCAGATTTCGCTTCTCTTTTTATTTTGGACAACTGATTATTAGGGAAATTAGCTAAGTACTATTAAGGCACTATTTTGAAAACAGAATAAAATAAAACAGAAAAAGAGTGATAAGAGTGTCCATTCGTGATTGGAGGTGCAAAGCATTGATGGGGCACATAAAGCCACAAGGCAAACCAATGACAGCCATAGCTGGAACCCCTATCTGTTGCATACGTTTCAGTTTCACTCCAGTGTACCCTATTTTGTCGACTGTACCAGGACTCTGCAACTTCTTGGTGTTTCTCACAGCTGCTATCCCCTGGGCTGGGGTTTGAACTTCTTCCTCAGGACCCACGATTCCTAGTCCATACCCTTATCTCCTGGCATTTTTTCCAGTGTGTAGAGCTGGGAAAGCAACCTGACTGTGATGGCAAGTGGGGCCTGAACCTCATTTCTGCGTTTCTGTTGAGCCATATGGCATCTCAGCTGGAATAGCAAGCAGAGGTTGCCCTGCAAGGACATGGTGTCTGCATCTGTTTCCTAAGAGAAGCAGAGCTCCCTGGCACCCTGCTGGTAATCTGTTCTGGGTTTCCGTGTTAGTGACTGAACTTACTCTTGAGTTTGCCACTCAAGTCTTTTTGTTCTCCTACCTTAACGTATCTCTTCAGTGGCATTTTCATTTGTGCCCACAGCCCCCACTAGTCTGATCAAACTGGACAATCAGTGCGTCTGTAACTTCCCATCCCTCTTGTCACTTCACTGCTTTGTGCCTGTACATAATAGTGGCTCAGTAAGAATATACTGATTATGCTGAATACAACCAAATTGTCATTTAACTCAGTGAATCTGATTGTGGGTTTTCCTGACGTTTGACACTGCTCAAACCCCCTTTGTCCACCCACAGCAAAGGAAATCAAGAGTTGCCTACATTTGACAGAAATATATCTAAGATTTTAAAACTTAAGATTGGAGTGACACAGAGGTACCTCAAGAACAAGAGAGCTTCTGCTTCCGGAGAGATTCCTCTTTATGACATGCTCTGAACCTATTCGCATCATCTAATTATAGATAACTTGGGGAGCAGGGCTGCTGATTTCTCCAGGGAGATTTTTGTGTGTGGAACTTTCAACTCAAGGATTATTCCTTGGAATTTGCACCATAATTTTGTCCTTTAGAGGGGGACTGAATTTTCTCCTTTTCTCCTCGGTGCATATTTATTAAATACCCACTAAGTGCAAAACTTAGCTGAACACATTAAAATGAAGAACCAGAAACGACACCTCAATATGGTTAGTGCACTAGGTATAAATAGATCATCTTTGAAAATGCAAAGTAAGTTGTGCCAGTGACCAGAAAGAGCATGGGCTTTGGGGTAGTGAGAAGACCTGTGAGGAGACATGGGGGATGGGGGGAATTATTTAAAATGAAGCTATAAACAAAAAGAGTGCAGGTCAAGGTTGGCCTTACAGAGCTACAGAATGCATACACAGCAGCTTTGGGTGGCTTTGAGGGTTCCCTACAATGGAAGCATGGATAATGACACGTGGAGGCCATGTGGGGCCATCACTGAAAAGGCAACATGCGACAGTGCTGGCCTGAAGTAGGACAGAGGCAGTGAGGGGGGAAGGGAAGGAAACATCTCTAACACATTCTGTCGGGGAACGAGGCTGCCTGCAAGATTTCTCGGCCAGGGAAGTGCACAGTAACTGGTAAAACAATAAGATTAGATGGAATAGAAGACAATAACTAATGCTCGTTGTGTATTTAAGCTATGTGCCAAGTGTTATCTCAGGAGATTTACAGGCATAAGCTCATTTAATCCTGATGAAAACATGGTGAGTTAGGAGTTGGCAAAATCCCCACCTGAAAATGAAGAAACTGAGGCATGAAGTGGTGAAGTCACTGGCCCAAGTAAGTCGGAGAGCCAGAAATTTCACTCTGATATCTCAACATGAGTGTCCACACCCTTAATTCTGCCTTGTAGTAAAGCTGAACACATCAAGGCAAGGTACACAAGAGGAAAATTACGTGCTGAGTAATTACTTGGCCAGAAGATTCCTTCCTTCACAAAAGGATTCACTCCAGTGTTATTACAAATTACCTCAGTGAACTTATCATACATGGGATTTGTTAAATAGTTTCCCTGTCACATATGTACCCACGGATACACACAAATGCACACTGCACAAGCCAGTGAGGGAGAGATCTGTGGCCTAAATGTAAGTATATTAGTATCAGATCCCATTGTTATGTTGACAGTGACAGTGTCTACCTGTCCCCAATCAGTGTCTCTAACCATAGGCAGTCCAACTACCTCTACCCAACAACACCAACTATTAGGACCAACCCAGACAAAGTCCGGACCCTCTAGAGATGTCCCCGGTGTGCTCTGTACTTTCTGCCCTGCCAGAGCATTTAGCTGGATCTTAAGCTATTAGCTCACCAGAAAATTTGATACTTGCCATTGCCTCTTGGGCCATTTTTTGGACATTTCTCTGTGCTAAGAATTAGATCAAGCCCTTTAAGTGCACTTTGTCACTTAATCTTCAAATACCAAATGGGTAGGCTTTGTTACCCCTACTGCAGGTGAAGGAGCTGAGCACAGAGGTAAAGTTGTTGGACTAAGACTAGAGGCTAGTGAGGGACAGAGGCCAAGGTGACCTGCTCCCTCCTTGTTCTGTAGCCACCAAGTGATGTTGCTCTTTCTCTGGTCCTGACGGTCTACTCCCTTATTTAGATCCCTGATTGTACTTGACCCCTGGGTTAAAGTACTCTAACTAACCACTTCTTACTCGTCCTGGCCCTAAAAGCTTTCCTTAGGCTCAGCCAGGAAACTGGGGACTCTAAGCTATTTAACCTAAGACCCCTTGGAAAGAGGACAGGTAAGATCCTATTAAATACACAAACCCCTTTACTTTCAGATGCAAATGGCCCAAAGCTATTTTGGCCTCTAAAATCTCTGATTTTACGTAGATTCTTACAGCTTCATAGGACTTTCTTTTGGCTTTCTCTAAATATTCACTTTTTATTCAGGAAAAAGAAACAGATCAGCAAAGGTGATTTTCTACTGCTATGTTAGAATAAAAAATATGTAATGTAAAAAGAAAACTCCAACTCCTTACTCATATATTTATAAAAAAAGAAATTTGGCTGATTACAACTTGTTATATCTGCTGCTTCTCCAGTTCCATTTAGGAAAAAAAAATGTGGCTTTATATTCCCACCCACTGATTTCCAACTAAAACAGAACTTAGTTGCCTGCTGATACCGCTGCCTTTTTAAATGAAAAACTTATTCTTTTTAAACTACTGGAAAATTATATTTAAAAACCAGCATAATTTCATTGCCTTATTCTTTCTGGATTCCTTGAATAATGCAGGGCTGGTTTCTGGAACATGTCTTCAGAACCTGACGTACAAATTTGGTTATCAACATACGTGTTAACTGGTAATCTGTATTGTCGCCAAGTCATAGAATGCATTTCTACATATTATTTAAGGTAACCTGAATTATGATTTTTTAATCTCTAACTATAATGTCTAGAGATAAGACTTTGGTAGACTGGAAGAGGAAATAAATAGTATTTTATATGTATTTTACAATTATATATCATACATTCTTTGTACATTATATATATGTGTGTGTGTGTGTACATGTATGTATATATATATTCCAAGTTTTGGAACCATGGAATCTTGAATTATAGTAACAATAAGTTGTTGTTTAAGCCACTAATTTTTGGAGTTATTTGTTGCACACAGTAAGTGGCTGGAACAGTAAGTACCCAGCCAGTCTGCTACATATCTCATTCCATCTTCCTCACCCCCAATTAACCCAGCATTAAATAACTGTAATAGATTACTTCCAAAAAGTTGATCTGTGGTTAGCCTTATAGGGAGCCCTGAGCTCTGAAAGTCTCCATCTCAGTAACTTTTTGATCTGTGGGCATACTCACTGCCACAGCCTGCACCACGGTGTGAGACCTCAAGGATCTGAATGCCTTCAGATGTTGAAGCAGTCAGAAGATGCTAAACCTACCCTGTGGCCAGGACTGGAAACAGAAAGTCAGAGCCAACCGCTGGGTGAGTTGTCAGGTTTGGGAACAGAGGAGGTGTCCAAAGGAAGATGAGTCATGTGATTGGGGTCCCCGAAGACAGAATGGTTGGTCTGGACAGTGAAGTGCAAGAGCTGCTAGGGCAGAAGTTCTAGACTGAGCCCAAGAACCTCCCATGTGTTTCTGAAGAGCGTTCTGCATGTAAGGACAACTGAGTGTGGAGTATGACACTAGGTCCACTGGCTTGGTGAGGAGGAGGTGAACAAATAAGTAAATGAATGAATGAAAATGCAAGTGGGTACCAGTAACGACTCCTAATATTTTAACACTTCTGTGGCAGGCACTGTGCTGAATTTCTCTTGTGTTAGCTTGTCGTCTTCTCAGGACATCCTTATGAGGTCAATACTTTTATTTTCCCCTTTTTACAGAGATGGCAACTGAGGTTGACAGAGGTGAAAAGTTCCTTGCCCAAAGTTGAGCAGGATTGTAGGGAGGGAGCTTGTGTTGAACTTCAAAGCCCACTGTCCTTGACATTCATCTGGATAATGTTCCAGGTGAGACTAAGCAACACTGGTAGAGAGCCACAGCCTCCTGCAGAGATGAGCCCTTCAACATATGGATGGTGTCTCATCTGCAGTGCCACTCATGGAGAATCAGCGTGATTCTCTTTTGAAATGTAATGCTTCCAGTAGAGTTATAGGAATGCAATGAGGAGTGTATCACATCCTAAAATAATACGCTTCCTCTACTCCTGGTAAACTATTACTTTGTGCTTCATTGATTGAACAAAACTCAAGGAGAAGTAACTCTGTGCTAAGCACAGTGCCCCAGAAATATAAAAACTATGATCCCAACACTGGGGAGTTCAGGGGCCAGTGGGAGAGAAAGGTGGAGGAGCACAGGGTAAAATGTGCTGCATCCGCGGGACACAGGGAGTGATGATGAAATATGCATGGGGTGTTGGCAGAAAGCAGCACAGAGAAAAAGGTGGGTCGGGAAAAAACTCGGGGCATTTCACTGGGAAGGGCCTGCTTACTGACATGAAGGGGTGCAGCAGTGGGGCCTTCCTGGGAAACCCTAGGGAAGGGCCTGCTTACTGACACGAAGGGGTGCAGCAGTAGGGCCTTCCTGGGAAACCCTAGGGAAGGACCCAATACCATCACTAGAAATGAACATCACCCCCACAGTATGGGAATGTCCTTGGTTCCAGTGGGCAGGAAAGTCAGAGAGAAAGGATTTTACCTCACCGACCATTCCATTGTCAATGGCTCAGGTGTCCCTGAGAATCATCCGTGGTGGGTGGGGGTGGGCATGAGAGTGGGGACGTGAGGTATGGCTGGATGAAATTTGAACAGCATTTACTGTGAACAATTCTATCTTCATTGTTATCTCATCAAAAACAAACAATTGCACAGTCAGCTCTGGAAAGCCAGGTAATAATATGCAATTCTTTGGATGTCCTCTGTAACCTTTTCTATTTTCTCCCATGTCCTTAAAAAGACAGATGGAGCTACAGATGATTATCAGGTAAGGAGAGAAAAAGATAAGCAAACACAAAGTAATAATATAGCTCTCTGAAATCATTGGTTGTTTCCTTGCCGAGGCTGTGCGTGCAAATAAGCCATTACTTAATGTCTTATTCTGCTTCTTAATAAAAATCCCAGGAAGGCAGGGTGTTTTCTCATTCTCATTCTTGGCTACCTCTGTGAATAAGCTCTGGGAAGCAGAATATCTCTTTGGCTTTCTTCACTGCTGTTGCTTCATTTCTCTCCATCTTCAAGATCTTCTAGACTTCCCATCACAGTGGACCATGAGAGCTCAGCACTCCATGGCTCACACAAGGACTCAATTCTCTCCTGCATTCTCTTTCAAGCAGACGGATTTTCTTTTTACCACCTGGATTACAACATGCGTCTCTCCCTCTGCACTTCTGTCCAAGTAATTTGCCCAGAGTGACATGCTCCTCCTTCTCCCTTGTTTGGTGCCGTTCTGCAGGGGGTGTGAGCGAGCAGTGTAGGAAAAGGCAGGCAGGGCCTGAGCTGGACAGGCCTGGGTGTGAGCCCTGCTATAGCATGGGTCCCCACAGGCCTTGAACAAGATGTCCAATGCAGCCCTTGCAATATGGTAGGCCTTCCCCGAATGTCTATGCACGAATGACTATTAGCATATTTCTAAATCTTACCCACTCTAAGTTCAACTCAAGGCAGATCTTTAGACAAGAGGGAAATAGCAGTGGCGGCTGTGGCCTCTCCTCCCTGAGAAATGCACCACAGGTGTGGAGAAAAACTCCCACAACTAAGCTGAAGGCTGCCTCCTTAGAAAGCGGGTCATTAACCTGCCTTTGACTGCTAGAGGCACCATAAGTGGTGGCCTGTGTGCTGCTCCCCCTCCCCAGGACTGCTCTCTGGAAGTCCCACAGGCATTCAGAGAAGGGACAGGTGTAATTCTCTTTGCTGGGGACTCTTTGCCTTCATCCTTGCATTGTCCCTTGACACCTAGCTTAGGTAAGACTGCGCCTTCTCTGATGCCTTAGGTTGGTCAGGTTACAGATAAAATGCAGAGCAAACTGTTACATTTGAATTTCAGAGAAACAGTGAATGCTTTCTTAGTGCAAGCATGCTCCAAACATTGCAGTTTTTAAGCACAAGACGAGAGACATAGTAGCGCTTTTCTCTACTCTACACCCTACTCCCCAGCCCGGTGCCTGACCTGCAGCAGATAGTAGGCAGGACCTCAGTCTGTCTTGCTTGTACGGAGCTGTGGAACGTGTCTCCAGCTCTTGGCAATGAAGCATCTTGGCTCACATGTTCCTGGAACTCCATCAGAATGTATGGGATTTGAAAACTGCTACTGGAAAAAAAATGAAATTAAGGAAAATAAAATCACAGCCTCGGAAAACTTTGCTTTGAGTGTTTCGAGCATCCTTAATAGATCCTGACTTTCAGTTTCTCTCCAGGGTAGGGAAAGTTCAGAACTGCTAAATAGTCAAATATACTTGGTGAGAAAAAAATCCATATGAATTAAGAACACAGTAAACATCCTTGATTAGCAGTAGAATAGGCAAATAAAGGGAGCTGACTCCTGTGTGTGTCAACGTCAGCAGCACTGGGGACACGAATTCTTCACCCTCCTCTGTCTTAGTGAGTAAGGGAGAGTTTGATTTATACAAATGCAATATTATGTATCTGCCAAAAAGATTTCTCAGTTGGCCAATAGCCTCTGGAATGGCTGGATCCTTTTATTAAGAGTTTCTGCTATGCTAATTTTTGGAGCTGACCCTTTTGCCTCCCCAAGAAAAAAGTTATGATAAACGTGTAATATGATTTTCGCCATCGAAGGATCTGTGTTCTTAGGCCGTGTCACAGAGAGCTTCCTGTGACACAGGTGTTCTGCGCTCTCTGATATGGTAGCCACTAGCCACATGTGGTCATTAAACGAAACATGCTTTATAACATCAAGGAAATGAATTTTAAAATTTATTTAATTGTAATTAATTTACATTTAAATGCCACATGTGGCTGGTCCACTGGATAGCAGAATTCTAGTGAAGTTCTAAAGTAAACAGAACTGAGAAGGGACCCAGAGGTGGTAGTTGGACCAGACTGGCAATGTGGATAAACCCCCGAGTGCCCTGGAGATCAGGAGTCTAAATTCAAGTTCAACTCTAGTCTCCTTCCTCCAGTAATGCATTTTTTTTTTCCTGCTGTGCCTTGGTGTTCTTATCTATAAAGTGAGGATAATTAGAGCTCCTGGCTGTGTGTTGTTCAAGTAATTAAATGAACTAATATGGATAAGGGATGTGGGACAAAACCTGGCACACAGTAGACTCACTATGAATGCCATTTATCATTGGGACAGTTATTTATGGAGGTGGGAGGCTAAGAGGTGGGCTTTTTGTTTATGCGTTCAACTTCCGTATGCAATTAAACATCAAGAAACACGCTCCCTAGTTCTCATTAATCCAACATACTTTAGTGATGCTTTTTATGTGTACCAGTGACAGGAATACAGGTTTGCACAGGATGCTGTGTCTGTCTTCAAGGTGCTCA
Source organism: Galago senegalensis (assembly GCA_963575145.1). Classification (NCBI taxonomy): domain Eukaryota; kingdom Metazoa; phylum Chordata; class Mammalia; order Primates; family Galagidae; genus Galago; species Galago senegalensis. The sequence goes on along the minus strand of CAUYTI010096480.1, from coordinate 28,110 downwards.
TCCTCCAGCAGAGATAACCAGAATGTAAATAGAACATTTCAATTTGTTCTATTTGTGCTCTACCACGTGCCAGCCCTGTCTTCATCTCTGGGAATTTATTAGTGAACAAGACTGCCAAGGACCCCTGCTCTTATAGTGCCTAAATTTTAATGGCAACTGACAGATAATCGATCAATGAGAGTTAGGTGTTATGTAGAAAATATGAAAGGAGAAGAATGTGATAGGGTTTGAGTAGCAAAAATCTCTCCAAGAAGCAAAGACTGACCCTAAAAAAACTAGAGGAATAACGATTTTGCCGTGAAAACTTACAGGAAAGGTTTCCAGACGGACAGTGGAAACTCACCATGCAGATTGCCTAAGGCGTGAGCTAGTGCAGAGGTGGGTAAAACTGGGATGGGAGCCAGGGAAGGAGAAAGTGAGAGAACTTATTTCAGGTATGTGGGGGAATAGAGGCAACAGAACTTGCTTCTTTTTTTTTTTTTTCACGTTTCTCATTGGGGATTCCTTGAGGTTACGGAGAACCAAGTTACACTGATTGCATTTGTTAGGTAAAGTCCCTCTTATAACTATGTCCCACCTCGCTTCTGATTAGATGTGGGTAGTGAGGGAAAGAGAGAAAGAAAGAATGGTACTTACGATTTGGCTGGAACACCTTGACTGCCAGGAGGGAGAAGGGGAAAAACAGCACTAAACAGGAAAAACTAGAGGTCTATTTGGACTCTTTGGAGGCAAACTGACGTTATTTCAGAAGCAGTCAGGTTTTACTTGGTCAAGAAGTCAGGGGAATATTTAAAGAAGGAGATAAGAGACGTCTTAGATAAAATCACTGGACAATAGGAATGAAGCAGGTTAGGAGAGCTGGCTCATGGTGGTAGAGGCAAGCAGGTCAGCCAATACTTCCCTATGTGGGGTGGGGGCAGCAGGAACCATTAAGAGTGGAGTCCAGGGTAAAGCCAAGTCCTTGCAGAGCTATCCTGGCTTCTAACACTCTCTGTAAGAAACTGCCAAATGAAGAATATGTTGGCAAATAGCTTTTGAGGATTTACTGTCTGCTAGATGCTGCTTAGGCCTCTGAACACGTCCCCCATAACATCTATGGCCAAGAAGATTTCCTGAGATGTTCTTTGTGTAAAAAAATAAGAGTTTCTCTATAAATATTTCTGTGTGTTTATAAAAAAAGAAATAAAACAAAAACCAGCAGCTTTTTCTCATGTATAAGCCAAATGATGGATTTAACATATATATTTTTTTTCTCCCCATAATTTTGCTGTCATTTGGCTGCCGTGTCAACAACCACTTCTTGTCCAGGGGGATGACTGTGACTCACCAATTCTAAAACCTCCATGTATTCCTCCTTTTAAATGTGCCTCTTCCTCTCCGCTTAACCTTTTATCAGTAGCATTGCTTCGTGTGGCCACCTTGGGTACACTATGTTGGCTATGTTGGGTACACAACATAGCCAACACTATGTTACGTTTCTCAAGGCTAAAATTCTTCATTTCCTATATTTACACCAAAGGGTACTTATCTGAAAATTACACTCCCCCTTGCAGTAAAGTTGGTTCTATTTCAGTTTATCTTCCCTGATTATAAAATCATTATCTAATCTTTGTAGAAAAATTTAGAATGTGAAAGGCAAAGAGAACAAAATATCGCCCATCATCCCTCAATATTATGTCATTGTCTTTTGCTGATTGCCTGTGATGCAACTGCATCCTATTCTTAACATTATTTTTGTAAAGGCACCGTATAAATATATTTTAAAACTTTAGCAGAGAACAGAACACATGGTAAAAAATAGGTATCTCTTCTAGACTTCACCTACCAGGGGTGACATTTCTTACAAGTTTCTCTCTCAATTCCCAGGAGTGTCTGCCTTCTCAAGCCTGTAGGCTTGTTTTGTCCACATGCATCTTGCTCTTTTTTTTGATTATTTGCCTGTATAGATTTGGGTACATGTTATGCATATTTTCTGTTATCTAGCTTTTTTCCTCCTCAATATTAGAGATAATCCTGAATACCATATGTAGATTTATTTAATTTCTTTAACATAGTTGTGTCACTCCAGTGCATAGAAATACCACAATGTAACCCGTCCTTTCTCAGGAAATGTCTGCAATTAACACATTTCCTCAATTTTGTGACATACATGATTTCTCCTGAGAAGTCCACCATCAATCTAAATGGCGTCCTTTCAAGATCATTTGTTTTTTTCTCTGTATGCCTTTAAGATTTTCTTTTTGCCCATGGCATTCTGCCTTTTCTCTGCGAAGTATTAATATGCAAGTGTGGACTTTTATTTATATTGCTTTGCTCTCATTTCATACTTTCTACCTGGGGACTCATAGACTTCTTTGTGTTGGAAACAATTTCAGCTTTTGTCTGTTTAACTATTCCTCTCCACTACCGCTTAGCTTTTCCTGAACCCCTACTGGACAGGTGTTGGAGCTACTCAAGCGTTCCTCTCAGGGTTCTGGTATCTCATCCACATTTTCCATCTCTGCTTTCTGGTTGGTTCCTCAGTCTTCTATTTCGTGAATTCAACCTTTGATTGTGTCCCCTGTGCATTTTAAATATTGGGTTTTTCATCACGGTTCCTGATTTTACAATGGTGGGATTTTTACTTTTTTTCTATCTGTTCTTATATAGCTGTCTGTATTTTTAAAAATAACCTCCTATCTAGCTTCATGGATGCTATTCATTTTTAAATCACTTTGAGAACTTTATTCTTATATTTAGAATCTTTCCCCAATTGTATAATTACAGTATCTCCATTTCCTTAGGAGAATGCACCCTTCCTTAGGTGGATTTAGATAACTTTTACGATGTTGACTTTTTCCATGTGCCTTGAAATTTTAATCCATACTCTCTTGCTGAAGGAATATTTTAATCTCTGATCTTATCCTTCTTCTCTGAGTCATGGTTTCAGGATGCCTCCCCCACCTTTGCAGATCCTGGGCAGCAAGAACTAGTGTGCTTCTTGGCTTTCCAGAGCTCCCCATGATGAGGACAACTGAGGCTGAGCCATAGATCCTGGACTGTGGACTAAATGTGCTGGCTAAATTGAACATACTGGATTTGGCCATGTTCACCTGGCGGGTGCGGTTAAGTCCATTTCATTTATGCAAAGACACCTGAAATGGGTGTTTGGTGACTAGACAGATGGAGTGTGCTGGGACTAGGTAGGTAGGTAATAGAGCACATCTAGGTAGGTTACCTTATCTAAGGTTTGTCTTTCCCCTGGGCACATGGCTGGTCTCTATTTCTCAGCCATCATTGCCACAGCCTAGAGCCTTGTGGCTGAGTAGTGGCCACATAGAATGCAGTCAGGGAAGATGAATACTGGCTCATTCAGACTTTCCACTGGTGACCCTCTCTGCTTTCTTCCCTCACCTGCACCTTGGATGTGGATCCTGGGGCTGGTGTGGCAGTCACATGTTGGAGAGGGCTGAGCCTCCAGCAGACTTGGTCCCTGTATAGGTCTGGAAGCTGTGTCCCTATTTTCACCAACAGCACTTTTTGTGATTGAGAAATCAACTTCTTTTGTGTTGAGTCACTGAGACTTGGAGGCTTAGCTGTACAGCAATAAAATTAATGCCTGCCTTCTTTGTCCTTGTGGACTTATGTCTTTAAAAACATTACCTTACTGTCACTGGAGTGGCATTTCAGGAAGGAACATGTTCAAGCTACCAAGTTGAAGCAGCATTTCTCCCCATTTGTCTTCTCTCGCTACTCCAGCATTCTGAGTGAGAGCCCCCATTTTATTTTTGAGTGCATGAATTTGTTTGTTTTTAAAATAGCTTTACTATCATTTGTATGGATTGGCTGCAGAGAGGGGGAGGCTCAGTGCATGCTCAGATTGCCATCTTCCAACTGGGTTTTTGTGCTGCTGGGTTCTATTTGCTAATATTTTATTTAGGATTTTCATCAATATTCATATGTGGGATTGGTCTGTCGTTTTATTTTATCCTATCAGGCTTTAAAATCAATGTTAGGCTAACTTCACAAAAGGAATTTGGAAGCCTCCCTTCTTTCCTTGTGTTTTCATAGAGTCAAAACACATAGAAAGAACTCATTCCTTAAAGATTTGGAGGACTTCATCTAAGAACCATCTCAGCTGGGGCTTTTTAGAACAGCTTTTTTTGGTTTTCTTGGTTTTTGAAGTCTTCAATTTCTTCTAAGGTATTAATTCCATTCAGAGAGTCTATCTTCCTGAGATCAATTTGCTTGCTTATGATTTCTTAGAGAATTATCTATTTCATCAAGAATTTCAAGTTTATGTGTATTTCCATAGCATTAAGCATTTTTTTCTAACTTTCCTTTGTTTTTCTAGTTATTATTTGATACTTTTTTGAGATATTTATACTGTCAAAGATTTGCATCTTTGGTTACCTTATCTAAGGTTTGTCTTTTAAAAATTATTTGTTGTTGTTGAATATTCTCTTGGGTGTATTTATTCTTTCTATCATATCCTGTTTGCAAATTCCTTGTTTTCTGGCTGGGTGTGGTGGCTCACACCTTTAATCCTAGCACTTGGAAAGATGCAGTGAGAAGATTGCTTGAGACCAGGAATTTCATCATGAGCCTAAGCAACAGAAGGAGAGCCCCTCTCTGCTAAAACTAGAAAAATGAGCTAGATTTGGTGACACAGGCCTGTAGTTAGGCTATTCAGGAGTATGAGGTGGGAGGAATTTACTTGAGCCCAGGAGTTTGAGGTTGCAATGAGCTGTGATGATGCTACTGCACTATTTGTGGGGTGACAAAGTGAGACCACATCTCCAAAACAAACAAACAAAAAAATTATTGCTTCTGGTTTTTATCACTTGCATTTGTTTTGTCTTCCCTTACTTCTCTTAGATTTCTTGCATTCATCTTTTTCTTCACTTCTTCATTTGAATTTTTCCTATAGTTTTATTCTTCTATATTAATTTACATCCCCAGTAATATACACATTTTTATATTGTTTTAAGGCACTTTTGTTCCTAAATATGGCCAGAATATTGGTCAGTGTGCATATAATTTTATTGTATGTCATAAAGACATTGTATCCTTTGCAACTAAAACTCAAGCATCTGGGTCAGGCTCCACCAATCAGATCATCCTGTTGAGAGTAAGCATTCTTTAAGTCAAAGAAATTTGAAGAAAGATAGATGCAAAATTTAGCCATCTGAGCATTGAAACCTTATAGGTGAGGTAGGATGACGTTTCTGAGACAGAAAGGGCTTTTATGCTTATGGAATTTCTAGTGGTAAAGAAGGAAATTTTCTTTTCAGGCCACTTTATGGGTAATCATTTTAAAGATTTTCCTGTAAGCATGTCAGCTAGGGTGGTTGACCACTGAATAAACTTATTTTGGTGCTTCTTTGACAAGAGACAGCTTTGGTTGTGACTTTGAACGCTTTTATATAGAAATACAAACCAATCTGATGCATTCTGTTACTTTATATAGAATACATGAAGTATCCTCAAATTAGTATCTTAGGTTATTTAGGTTGTTGATATCCTAACTTATTAAAAAGTTTTTAAAAGTTTTAAAATTAAGAAATGATTGTAGATTATTACTTTGATTCATTTTACTTTGTTTCATTTAATGTTTTATTCTTATGGACTGAGAGGGAATTATTAAAATTTCCTAACACTTTTTTGCTTTTTTTCTATTTACTACATATTTGTTCATTAATTTTGCTGCTGTCTCAATTGTCATGCCCATATTTAAGACCGACATAAGTCTGTTGTGGTTTCTTTACTCATTAAAAATTGTCTGATATTATTGCCTTGAATTTATCCTGGACTGATATTTTAAGGTTAGTTTCTGCTTTGAAATATATGCACACCTGTGTATGTGATTGTGTTCTCTTTTAATCATTTGGAAAGTCTATTGTGTTTTCACTTATTCGAGCAGTTATATTTGTGGCTGTAAATGTACAGACTACACATATCTTGACTTCTCTGGATAGTACCTATTTGCTCTCCATTCTGAAATGCACATACATGTTCTTGAGTCCCTCCCACCTGCTCTCTCTACCACACCATTTTCCCCACGACACTAGATTTTGATAAATTATTATTGTTTTTCCTTTAAGTGAATGCTTTATACTTTTATCTTTTATTTTTATTTTTTGCAGTTTTTGGCTGGGGCTGGGTTTGAACCCACCACCTCTGGTATATGGAGCCAGTGACCCACTTCTTTGAGCCACAGGTGCTACCCACTTCACAGTTTTAATGTAATTTTTATCTTTTTCTGAATTTGTGAACTTTAAAAATTACATATATTGGTTTTCTAACTTTGACAATAACAGATGATGCTGTAATTCATACAATATTTTCCCCTTTCTTCCTCTTCTGAATTTTGATAGTTTAAATGTCATGATTCAGATAATATACATTCTATTTAACAGCAAATTTTCTCCATAACTGCATAATATGTGTTCAAATTAAGTAATTTAAATTAACTTAATAACTATCACCAATTCTTAGATAGTATTTTCTTTATTTCTGATCATGTGGCTTTAAAGGTTCCTTTAAGGAGAGATCATGGAATCTCTTTCTAGAGTTCTTAATATTTATTTTGATTTTTTAATGGTAATTTTTGGTTTTTATTTTGTAAATGTGGTGATATGTTTAAAAGATATTGCCATGCATGAATTTCCTTATACTTTTCTTCATCCACTTCTCCAAGTCTTTCTTTTTTCTCCAGAGATCTATTTTCTCACATCTCCATATTTTCCCAGTCCAACAATTGAACTTTTATTATAAAAATCTATATACTCTTATTAGTAAAATATCTCAATAATGGGGTAAATGTATCCAATGTATTCAATACTGTTATGATACCAATATATAAATACTTACATACTCATATGAATAGAGTTGTTAATGTTTGAAAATGGCTACCTAAAATGATATTTTGGCTGGGTGTAAAATTATTGATACTTTCTGATACTTACTGATACTTTCTCTAACAACTCTGAAGATGTTGTTCCACTATTTTCTAGCACTGAATTTTTCTGGGAGAACTCTAAGGGAAGATTAATTTTTCATTTTTACCTTGTTGTTGAGTTGGGATTTTTCCCCTAGCTATAGATATTTTTCCATATTTTTGAGGTATAAATGTTTAAAATATGTCTCTCTGCTAATGATCTGACTTAATTTGTCTTAATTGGTCCTTTTAATATGTAGATTCAAATTTTTATTTTAACAATATTTTATAAATACACATCTTTGCATAATTTTAATGTTCTATTTCACCAATTTCACACATATTGGACCTCTGTCATTTTCTTTTCCATAATTGTAAACCTATTGTTACTTTTTTTCTATCTTATTTTTCTCTGTTTCCTTAAATTCATTCTCTATGCCCCTCATCATTATTGTGGCAGAGTTTATGTTCTACTTACAACTTCTAAAATAATTTTTACTCTTTGATATTTTATTTTTATTTTTCTCTGCCAATTTGTCTTGATTTTTGTTAATTTATTTTTTATATTTTATTTTGTGGTCTTTTAAAATAATTTTATTCTTATATTTCTTTGATCTTTTATTTCATAGAGGGTTTTTTTTAATGAGATAATATTAGGGTACATGTTTGCCTTACTGAATACCAAAAGTTTTCTGAAGTAGGTTCATTATCTACTTTGCTTTGCTATGTTTCTCCTACTCCCAACCTAGGAATTCAGAAGAATCTCTTGTTATCTTTGCTTTTACCTCATCTTTGAGTGAGGAAGTGACTTCTAGATGAGCTACACACTGCTGGAATATGTACAAAAGAAAGACCAGGAGAAGGGGATAGACTAGAGAGAAGCTTAAGAGTGGGAGGAAAAATCTGAAAGTTTATTTGTTGTCCATGGAGACTCTACCATCATCTCCCTATTTTTTGAAGAATATGTGGTCTCCTGGCTTTGCCATAGTGGGTGTCCTGTCTCAGCATCCTCATGTATAGTAGTCTGGGTTTCATGTAAAACATTATTCCTGTTTGTTTTCTTCTTACTCTTTTTGTTTTAGGTTTGTTTCAGAAATAATATAGAGCTAAAACACATTTACAATATACTTTTAAAATGGGCTATTCTCCTTCCATGTTTAATCATTCTTACAACACTGCATTGTTTCAAATTTTGTACTTTAAATAACTCTGTGATAAATCTTAGAGTATAAAGTTTGATCCATGTATGTTATTGTTTCTTTGAGGCAGATGTCTATAAATGAAATTTCTGGGTAAGGACATAAACATTTTTAAGCCTTCTGATTTATATTTAGAAATTGCTATTTATAAATTTGTCTTTAAGTTTCTTCCAAAAATGTATTAGAATGCCCCCTCTTCACAACTTCTCTTTCCCCATATTGACTGATCTAGTTAAAAAAAAAATCTCTTAATCATTTGACAAATATTGTAGTAAATTTTATTATAATTATTTATTTCCTTATGGATTTAATTATATAAAAAATGCTTTTCTCTTGTGTGTGTAAATTATCTGCCCATTTTTTAACCCGTTTATCTAACAGATAGATGTATATCTGTTTTTAATTTGTCTGAGCTTTTCAAATAAGAAGAATGATATGTTTGTCATAGCTGTTAAAATAATGTCATTTTCTTTGAGCTTTAATTTTATTTATGGTATATTTTACTTAAGGATTTTAAAAATTTTATGTGGTAAAATTTATTTTTAATTTTTTTATTATTTATCCTTGTTTTTCATTTTAGAGATCCCTTTCCTATCTCATCTATTCTGAGATTAAATAGATGTTCAATAATTTCTTTTATCTTATTGAGTATTTAATGGTTTTTATTTTTTTCACAGAGACCTTTTTGGTCTATTTCACTTTGTACTTTATATTTATTTCACATACAGGGTGACCATAAAGGTTGTGTGCAATTTAAATAGTTGTTGCAATTCAATCATTATATCTGCTTAAATTGTATGTGACCTTTATGGCCACCCTGTATTAAGCATGTAACCTTGTTATTAAAGACATTGTCATATGATTTTATTTTTCTACACAATAATCTATTATGGAATATATCATAATGTATTTGTCTTTATTGTTTGCTATTATATTACTTCTATTATTTTTATTATTTGAGTTCATTGTGGTAAAAATAGATTCCAAATAACTATTTTATTCATATTTTGCATTATTTCATTTCCCCAAAAGTATGATCTATAGGGTAAAAATTATAAACATAATTAAATAGTTTGATACAAATGTCTTTTTAAGTGGATTCTTGTATTTTGTAATCTGGTCAATGGTATTGTTTGGAGAATTTATCTTAACAAGAACTCTCTCAAGTGACCAAGCAGTTTAGTGTGTCATGTTAACTAGTCATTTCAATCTGCATTTTCTTGTACGCAAAAAATTGTTCTCATTTTGCCACCTGTTAATTTTCTCATCATTGGTAGAGGAAAACGTTGATGTCAAGGGACACTTAACACCTCTTCCCAAGTTGACAGAGCCATCATTTGGGCCAGCCAGGTTAAGGGCTGGGTTTTCTCTCTTCACCATTTCCTTGTCTCTTAATAACAAACACCAGCTCACTGACCAAGAGTCCAAAGTGGGAGGTGACTTTAAAGTGTAAGAGAGGTATAAATGACAATCAGTATTCAAGAGAAACAGTAGCTGCCAGCCTGTGCAATAGCAGAAGCATCTGGGAAATTTCACTGAGAAGGAAGCCATCTTTCATGGTTCCCCAAAAGTACTTAAGATAGCCAAGAAATATTTGAGCAGTTACTCCTAAATATTTTGTGACTCACAAACCCAGGAATTTGATTTGGCTTTAATTAAATATTTATGATGCCCTCATTAGTCTCCAGTCCAGGGGTATCTCTGGCTTTCATTTGAATTACTGAGCAGGAAGGGAATTTTGAAAGGAAATGTCATATTATATGCACTGTTTATACAGATCAAATATGCCTATGTTGGTTTTGTAGACTGTGTCAGCATGCTGTTGCTTACTGGGGGCTGCCTTAACGGTAACTGTAAATTCCATGACAGCCAAGTGGCAGCCGGAGCTCTTGCCATCCCGGGGAGTGTCTGGGTTGCCGGGGTCCTCAGCAGGCTTCCAAGGGGCTGCAGGGATGAGCGGAGGCATCCCTGTCACTGCAGTGACTACCACATTTGACTGAGGTGTGACAATCAGGGGGCATTTGCATCCAAAGAGGGAGGCAAAGGCCTGAAGGGTGCAGGACATTCCGGACAGAGAAGGCCACTTCAGGAAACACAGCGGACACAGAGATCAAGGGGAGCTTCACTAAGTGCAGGTCAACATGGCTGGAGCGTGTGTGTGGAGTAGTGATGAGTGACAAATGGGAAAGGAAGGCAGGTCTGTCCCAGCAGACTTGGCTCCCTAAAGGAGCTTGACTCTGATCCCCTGGGCCATGGGGAGACGTGTGGGTTTTCAGCTAGTCAGCAACATCATTTGGGTCATGTTTTAAGATTGCTCTGTCTGTGGCATTGAAATGAACTGGTGGGAGGCAAGGCTGAGGTAGAGACAAGGTGGGAGGGGTTTCTGAAACCCTGGGGGCAGGGGAGGCCCTAGAGAGGCAGAGGAGGAGGTGCACATATGCAGGTTGTAGAATGAGGCCATTCTATGGCTACTTGGATGTGCAGTGTGAGGAAGGTGGAAGCCTGAAAGGCTGACTCCTGTGTTCTAGCTTAAGTAACTATTTTCAGGACCTGCAGTGAACCAGGGAAGACAGTTTGAAAAGGAAGATGAGTTTGTCTTAGAGAAACTGTGAGTTGTCTGTGTGCTGTCCCCTGGAGATTCTGACTGGACAGTTGAGTGTGCTGATCTGGGGCTCAGGAGGACATATGGGGTCATACACAGGTTTGTAGGTTTGGAAGCTGGAAGTTGAGGGTCTTCTTATCTTATGATTTCTATTTTCTCTGAGAAGAGTCCCAGAAGGGATAGAGGGGTGAGGAGAGAGCTGGCAGCAGAGGAGGCAGACATTAGAGACCCCTAAGTGCCCTTGCCTTTCAGCAGCTAGTGGTTTAATTAAGGGTACAGGTACATAGTAGATGGGCACACCACGAGTGGAGAGTGGGAAGGAAAGGGTAGGAAAGGCGGATGATAGGGGCACCTAACCCCAACTCAAGGAGAGAAGGTGGGGAAATAGAGAAAGACTCTAAAACAAACAAACAAAAGAACCCAGAGCAAATATTTGCTCCCAAACCCCAAAACATTCAAATATTTGATTTGAGATTTAAAGGATGAAAAGGCTTTATTTGGGTGTAGGAGGCATGAATACTGCATGTGAAGCAGACTGCAGCACATGGTTTATAATGGAGAAAATGCCGATTTACTTCACCAAGTGTCATCACTGCCCTGGGAGTGAATAGAGGCTCATTATTGGGAAGTAAGGTGAGATGAAAAGAAGGAGAGAGAGGGAGGGAAGAAGGGAGAGAGGGAGGAAAAAGAGGAAAAAGAGAGAGGAAGGAAAGGAAGGAAGGGAGGATGGGAGGAAGGGCACTGAGGCTGCAGAACCGTAAGGCAGGGTTGGTCACACAGGGCCTGACAAACCCAGATAAGGCATTTGAACTTCATCTCAGCTCAAGGGGTCTCCCCATGAGTTGAATCCAGATGAAACTTGCTTACATTTGCAGACACTTGTTGATGTTGTTTTAACAGAAGGGTTGGAGCTTTCTTAGACAACTTCATGAAAGAAGTAAATGTTTGGATTTTGTTGACCCATGTTTCCAGGTCTTTCTTTAATGCAGTTTCTGGAGGGGAGACAACAAAACCCTCTGTGCAGTTGAGGTCTAAGACAGCTGTCACCAGTAGGAGGGTGAAAGGTTCACAGGTGTGTGGTGGGAAGGACTCCCAGGCTCCACATTGGCCTTTCTCCATGTTCCTGCCCTCCCAGCTCTTAGGGAGGGCCCTGGCAAGAGAAATACCAAGGAAGAGGCTGCACAGAGGTGTCAGAGGCTCCCTTCTCGGGTCTGTCTGACTGGTGGCAGGTGTGGATGCCCTGGGAGGGAGGAGTGAATGTGATGCAAAAATTCTTTCTCTCCTCTCCTTTCTCTTTGCCTTTGTTTATATTAACCTACAGAGTGAGGCATATGGTGGGGAGCAAGGGAGGACTTTTCTCTCGGAAGTCCTAATGTAAGTGAACGAACACAACTTTGGGAACAGGTAGCCCTGATTCCTGATCCTAGTTTTATTCCAGCTTTGCTTCCTTTTAGGAGTGTGTGACATAGGATGGACTACTTCAAGTCTTTTGGCTTTTTAAATTTTTTTGGTTCTTAAATTTAAAAAAATTGTTTTCCAGCAGAGCCTGGCTGTGCAGCTGCAGCAATGCTTACCATTCAGTGAGCACCTAACAAACATCCATTCTTGTCCCCACCCATCTCGGGAAGTGCTTTTGTATCTAGGGATCCAAGAAGGTTCTAGAAGAAGGACCAGGGAGGTAGAGGCTTTCAGAAAGGAAACAGTTAAGGAAACTAGATACACCTTTGAGCTCAGCTTACCTGTATGGAAGAGAAGTCAGAAAGTTACTGAGTGTAGTTACGAATAATTTATGTATAAGCTGTGTAGTTACACAAGTGTCATTCTCACTATGTGCAGTGAATCTACTTGAACTCGGGCCTTTTTATCAGGGTCTTTTCTAGGACAAGGCACATGTAACGGGAATCAACAAAATAAAAACAAATGGGACCCATGTGCATGAGGAAGGTAGGAGGAAGGTTTCACAGTAGAAGAAAACTTTGAGTTGGATCTGGGGGAGGGAAAAGGTGGGAGGATGTTGCAAGAGTGGACAGGAGCACAAGATTGAGACCTGGTTTCTTGTTCTCCCTGCCCCGAAGACTTGTGTTTAACGTGCAAGAGGAAAAATTAAACTTTGCTATTGGTGCTCCCATTTGCAATGAGTAGACCTATGCCTCCCTTTCTACAACCTTCCAATGCACATCCCTGACCTGATGTTAAAAAGAGGAACCAATGCAGTATTAGCCCTGAAAATGCTTCAAAAAACATATCATGCTGCCTATTTCCCCAAAACGTGGCAAGGAGGTGCCTCGAACATCCTCTTGCTATGGCCCTAGAGTACTTCCTCAGGTCCAGGCATGGTGCCTCCATCTTTTTCCAAAAATCCAAGAGCTCATCCTTTCAATATCTCAATGACTATCACTAATATTTGTGTTTATTTTCCTTCATGACTGGTATAGAGAAGGCTACCTATTTGTAAATTCCATGAAATCCAAGGTCATATATGGAATTTTCACCTTTTTGTTCCCCATGTCTCTCTTAGAATCTGGAAGGACTTAGGGATTGATAGGTCTATAAAGCATGTATGAATAGATGGGTGGAAGAATGGATGCTTGAATGAGTGCAGTGAAGAAACTGAATAGACCTTCCCTAGCTCTTCGGTCCCTAGTAGATTTTGCAGGTACGACCCCTGTAATTTTTTGTCTTTAAAAGATATTTCTTTCTTTTATTTTTTTTTTTTTCCTGCAGTTTCTAAATATAGTCATAGAAACTTTCATCTCTGTGTTCCCCATATCTAGCTTAGAAATTCACTGTAGAAATTTAGAAAATTTTTATACTCTCTAATTCACTGTAGGAATTTTTTTCAAACGGATATGTAAAGGGGGGAAAAGCCCTATTCCATGAGACAGATAATGTTTGTTAATATTTTTCACTATTTTTTCTCTGCATTCATCTAAATATTTATCTACCAGACAATAATGCACATATCTATCAGTATACTTAATAATTGATGGCTGTACACTTTTGTTCCTTACTTGTTTTCTACTTAGCATTATATCATGAGCATATTCTTTTAAGTATTTGTTTTTAAAGAAACTTAAAGTTTCACCATATGGCCAAATAACTCATTAAATTATTCTTATTTTGTTAGACATTTTAAGATAATATTTACTTTTTTAATATTATTGACAAAGAGGAAATAAATATCCAATGAGCGTAAATCTGTGAGGGCTATGTTGGTTATTCCCTTAAAATAAAGTTTTAGATTGGACTAATTGTGTCAATGTATATAAATATTTTAAGCCTTGTGATATAAGTTGCTAAAGTGTTTTCCTGGAAAAGTGCTTCTATTTACATAATTTTTAGTGGTAAGATTATTCATCTTATATACTCTTATATAATATCTGTGACAAAAATTCAAAAGCAATTACTAGCTTTAATATTCATTATTAGTTCTTAAATACTGTAATTCAGTCCCTAACTCTGATTTATTCTTATATTCTGATATTCCTTAATTCTGATAACATATATGCATGATTTTGCATATATATTCAACTAAATTTTCAGAAACAAACTCTTACCTAGCTGAGAGTAAATGACTTCCTATTTCATTCATACATGAAAGACAATTGTGCTGAGTATAACACTCTTGGCTCACATAGTATCTTCCACAAGTCTCTGCAGAGGCAATCTTTTGTTCTTCAACAACAGGAAAGGTAGAATCTATCCTGAGCTTTATTCCTTCTTAAGTGATCTAAGCTGTATGCTTGGATACTTGTAGGATTCATTTTTTTCTCTTTATAACTCATCATTTCTACTAGTAATTATTTCTCTTTGATTTTTCCCCAACAAATAAGATCAAATTTTCTAATTGGCATGCTCATCCATCTTTTCTAAATCCAGCCAGCTGTCACTTCTATTCCAGCTATCCTAACTTCTTATGCATGATCATTTTTAACTCAAGATGCCTGACATTTTTCTTGTTCTTACTATATTCTCTTTAATTATTTACAATTCTTTGCCTTATTGTCTAATTCTGAACAATCTAGTCAAATTTGCTCTTCATACTACTGACTGCATTTTTTTATAGTTCTTATCCCCCTCTTTAAAATCTCCTCTGTAGCATCTTTCCTTTCTTATCACTCATCCTTTTCTTCTCACTTAGTTGTCATTTGACCTTAACTTTATTATAACTCATAACTTCTGGCTGGCCCCTGCTGAAGATATCCAATAATACCAGATGATTTTCCATTTTACAAAAAATTATTTAAGCACTGAATCATTCTCTGTATTTTGTATTTTCACTAATGATTCAAACTACCCTTCTCTCCCCTCTCCTATCTTCTGTGATATTGCTGTTCTTTTAATCAGCCCCTTTTCCTGTTGATTCATCTTTAGGAATGAATCCATCCTTCCTCATCTATCAGGAATGGGCTCTTTGGATCCTGTGTTGACCAGTGATAAGATGTGTGTTCTATGTTCCTATATGTGCTCTCTCTACCATATGCCGCCTTATAAATTATATGTAACCTGAGCACCTCAGATCTAAGAATTTTATGTGCTAACAAGATAAACACAACAGAAATAGCAATAGGACCTGTCGTTGACTAAGGATTAGCATGTTACAGTCAGTATACTAAGCACTTTACATGCATGAGCTTCTTTTATCCTCCAAACCATCCTGCCAGGTAAATATTATCTACTATGGAGAATTTGTAGATGAGGACACAAGAACTAAAAAAGTGGATAGATTCACTGAGGTTGAGCAGCTAGACAAATTCATAGAATCTGGCCTTTTAGTCCATGATATCTTAGGTGAAGTGTCAAGTGGAGTCCTCCAGGGAGAAAGTGCCCTCATGTGTTCCTTTCCCCAGCTCCACATTGGGCTCAGACTCACTGAGCACATAGATTGTGTGGATGACTACCATCTTCAGCATGCACTGCTTCCAGGGTCTTCCAGCCTGTTTCTACTTAGTGTGCTTAGACTATGGAGACCATGTCTTCCGAGTCTGGTACTGCAACTACTGTCAGGTGTCTTGACTTTCTACTTGTTTTCTGAGATTTAAAGTCTTGTAAACAATACAAAAAAGTAAGATGAACAGTAACAATGGGACTAGCTGCCCTGTTTTTAGTCTACAATATAGTTTATGCTGTGCAAAATACTTTACCTATACAAAGGCTATGAATATTTTCAAAAACTCTGGAAGTAAGGTGCTTATATCCCTGTTTTAAAGATAAAAACACTGAGTCAGAGCCTGCCATCCCATTGCCTCTATTCCTTAGAGTGAAAGGACCACTGATGGAGAAGAAAGGCAAGAAGCAGTGGTGAGGTTGCCACTCAAAGTTATACTGATGGGAAGCTGTGGAGCTTCCCACTTTGGGTAGAAGGTTTTCCAGAAGGTGGGCGCAAGACCTTCTCCCCAACCTCAGATAGGTGGGTTCACTCAATCAGCAGTGGCATGCTAAGGGGAGGCCAAGAAGATAATCTTTATCCCTGTTCCCTGAGTTATGTACTCAGATACTGGGCAGAACATAAATCCCAGTTATAAGTGATAATTTGGTGGGCTTTCTTTCTTCTATGAGTGTGAGCCTCTGCTTTCTCATCTGTAATCCAGCTATTTTAATAGTACCACCCTTGCAGAGCTGTGAGCTTCAAGTAAGAATTATACCAGGCCTTTATCATACTGACTGACTCAAAAATGTCAGGACCCTTATTGCCCTTTCCATTATTTTTCTGTGCTCAGGAAGGCTGTAGGAAGAAGTTGAAGGAAATTCCATCAGAAATAGCTCCTTTGATGCTCTTTTAAAGGCAAACTAATGCAGAGTGACTTAAAAATATATGTAGGTGTATGTTCATATTCAGTGTAGATTAGTAAATTAATGCTTGTCTCCAGGGCAATCAGATAGTGGTGTGAAATGGCAGACACAGACCATGTCAAAGCTCCTGACTGTCTTGGGTCCCTGCTCCCATTTCCCAACTTCTTTGGTAGGTGATCCCTAGAAACACTGATTATCTTCACTCACCTTGCTTATCATAAGTTTCTCTTTAGTCAAACTCAATCCCTCATATCTGAGCACTTTGACCCTTCTGGCCTTTATGTCACAAGGATCTCATTTCATCCATTTATCTATCCATCCATCCATCCATCCATCCATCCAACAGACATTCACTGTGTGTGAGGTACTGGGGATTCAGAGATTGTCAAGGTACAAGTCCCACCCTCTCAGTCCATGTGACCCCACAGGCCTGATGCAGCCAGCTAGGTAGAATAGCCCTTAGGCACTTAAGTGCATTGAGGTGGATCTTTGGAAAGGGGGCAACAAATTTCAGGTGACTTCCCAAATAGGTGAGATCACCACCCATCCTACTTCATGAGGTCCCCTTGCATTATTTCTTCAAAGCAAATAAAAACAAAAAGCCCAGAATTCTCCTGTCTCTAAATTGTAGAAATTACAGTGTTGGTGTCCATGGCCTTGTGGTCCAGAGGTCTGCATCAGTGGAGATAGGTCCCCCTCCCAATGCCACGTCCCTCTAGCATACTCTGAGATTTCTTCTCATGTAGCCAGTGCCCATCTGCGCTCTCAGCGGCTGTCTGCAGAAGAGTAACTCTGGTGTGACAAGCTCTTTCAGAGGGTAGATATTTTTAAAGATTGTTAGGATCCTGCCAGCAGCTCTTATTACTGAGTACTTCGAGGCTTTTCTTGGGAACAAAGTTGGGTGCAAATACCTTTCTAACATGCAGTCTGCCCTGACAGAGACTGTGCTATTATTACTCCAGGAGGTTAACATCCCACTGGGTTTTCAAGTTGATTCATTACTTTTTTCATGACTTGTATTTATTTTTCAGCACCTGTGAAAAACCACATTGATATTTCAATACCCACTATCATCAACTGCCTGTTGTGTGTAAGCACTTGTGCTCCTTGAAGGCAATATTTTTTTTTAAAAAAGAAAGTTATTTAAAAGTTTAAAATCAAAATTGAGTTTATATCAGTCCTTTCAGCATTTGACTTAAAGAGGTATTTTCTTGAATCTTTATCTCAATTGAGAATTTGGATTTAAATAGTTCAAAGATGTTATTTTGAATTTAATATGTATTTTTTAAATAGGGTCTGGATTCTATAGATTTGAAAGAAATTTACCCCCAAATAGATCTCATCTAGCTGAGTCCCAGCTTTGTTTTCTAAGAAGCTGCTGGAAGTCCCACGTACCATGCAAACCCAGCATTGAAAAAGCAAAATAATTTCATTTCCCCCCACACCTGTCCCTCTTCCTCTGTCTCCTTGTCCTTGTATTAGTAAGCTTTCCCGATGAGTTTCCAGCCTTCATTTGCAAGGTCTCCCCTTCTTCTTCACCATGAAGTAAATACTCTCCCTATGTCTACTGACCCTGTGGTTTTCAGCTGTGACTCCCCAGGGGAGCTTGTTAAAATGCAGGTACCCTTGTCCTGCCTGGAGATCTGGGCAGTGGCTGGTGGTTGATGTTTTTAGCACACTTCTAATGTTTATTCAGCTACACCGCAGAGTGTGAGGTCTCTTAAGTCTCACTCTCATGAGCCTGGTTCAGGCACTTCGTGTCTCTGGTTTTATTTTCTTAATGATCCATTGGACCTCCTTGCTCCTTTCTGCTACCCTCTCCAAGCCTTCTCTGTACTCTTTTCATGATTTGATCCTCTTGTTACTCTTCTATTAAAAATGTCAATGAAGTGCCATGGCTCGAGAATGAAGCCCAGACAAGTTCAGTGGCATTTTAGGAGCTCTGACAGCATTTCCTAGTGTCATCTGTCATGACTGTCTTCTACATGCTGTCTACTCATGGATGGATGTAACTGGCGCTGCTTCCAAGAATATAAAACTGAGGGCAGATTGTATGGGAGCAGGAGAGTACCCAGAGTGGGGAGGAGTTCTGGCCCTGTTGAGCAGAACACATACAGATCATGCATTCAGTGTGGGTGTCTTAAGTGAGGGGCGGCCAAGTGCTATGGTCCCTAAGCCCCAGACCCCAGATCAATTGCTATCTGTGTCCCATTAGCAACCAGGCTGCACAAGAGGAGGTGAGGGCCAGCAAGTAAAGAAGCTTCATCTGTATGTACAGCTGCTCCCCAGCCCTCACACCACTGCCTGGGTTCTACCTCCTATGAGATCAGTAGTGGCATTAGATACTCATAGGAGCATAAACTCTACAGTAAGCTGTGCATGTGAGGGATCTAGGTTATGGGCCCCTCAAGAGAATCTAATGCCTGATGATCTACAGTAAACGTAATGCTCTTGAGTTATCCTGAAACCATTTCTCACTCTTAGTCTATGGTAAAATTTTCTTCCATGAAACTGGCCCCTGGTGCCAAAAAGATTAGGGACTGTTGCCCAGGGGAATCATGGAGACTATTGTAGGGCCTACTGGAAAGTTGGTACAAGCAACAGTATTGTTACTGGGGACAGTTAGTGTGGAGAAAAGTCTCATAGAAGATGTGACAGCTGCTTTCAAACATGTAAAGAGGGATGGCTGGATGTGGTGGCTCATGCCTGTAATCCTAGCACTCTGGAAGCCCAAAGTGGGTGGATTACTTAGCTTAGGAGTTCAAGATCAGTCTTAGCAAGAGTGAGATACCATCTCTACTAAAAAATATAAATACTAGGGTGGTGCCTGTGGCTCAAAGAGGTAGGGTCCTGGCCCCATATGCCAGGTGGTGGGTTCAAACCCAGCCCCGGTCAAAAAAACTGCAAAAAAAAAAAATTATATATATATATATATTTGACAGATTTTGTGGTGGATACCTATAGTCCCAGCTACTCAGGAGGCCAAGGCAACAGGATCTCATGAATCCAGGAGTTTAAGGTTGCTATGTGCTATGATGCCACCATACTCTACCCAATGTGACAGAGTAGGACTCTATTTCAAAAATATAAAAAAAGAAAAAAATAAAAGCAAACAACAACAACAACAACGAAAGAAAAGCAAACAACAAACAGAAAAAGCTAGATCATAAGGAGGATGTAGGTTTTGAGGGACAGAATTAGGGCTACTGTTTTTAGGTTGACATGAAGACATCCAGCCAAGCCTCTCCAAAACAGAAATGGACTTTATCAGGAGGCAATAAGCTCCCTGTATTTGGAGACAAGAAAGCAGAGACTCAGCTGCCCCTTGACCACCAGATCACTGAAGAAATGGAAGATACTTAAACAGTGCCTGGTACATTGCAATTCTTAGTTATAGCCATTATCATTATCATCATCTTGATTTAAGCCTTCAAGTAATGTCAATCATGTGATATTTAAGATCCCTCTGACCCTAGGATTTTGTGAACCTGTGCATTACAGACTTATGCAGCTGGTTGCAGTCATGGAGGCAGAGCCTGCTGAGCTTCTTAAAACCAGCAGTGCATGCACCATGTGACACGCTCCACCTAGAGCCTGTTCTCTCTATTCAGATTGATTTTTTTTCATGACTGGAAATAGCTTTTACATAATCTCCCACATTGTTTTGTTCTAAAGACTTATCCTTCACCTGTATTACCTTGTGTGGTTTCTAAGGTATTGGTGATCAACCTTTGCAACAGCAGGTACCAAATTCTGCTTTGAAGCAAAATAATGAGAGCAATTCAAAGAGAGGCACTGGCTGATGCTGTGGCTGTGATAGACCAGAGGACGTCCCACGCTGTTGCCCAAGGTGTTGCCATCTACAGAATTACAAATACATTCTCGATAAAACTCAAACCTGCCTTTTTTAATGCATTACTAAATACTGAGTTTTTTCAGTTTCTTCGTAATTTGTATTTTTACGTCTTGACATGTAGCATCAATATTTATTAAAGGTATAACTCATTTGTGGAGTTATAAAAGTGAACCTTACTAAATATTGTTGCCATTAATTCTGGCTTTTAATATTATTTCAAAAAATATGTTAGGATGGTTGAAAAGCTGGATATAAAAGCAATACATTTTCCACATTTATTTTTATTTTATTTTCTTCCTTTATGTTTTTTGAGCTCAAAATAACTCTAGGTATAATTGTTTAAGAATAGTTTTAAGGTTGAGAAAATATTGCTATGGGGATGATCTTCTTGGAACTTATGATGAACAGAAATATATATATCAGCATATACATAAATATACATGTAAATGCACATATCCTTATATATCCAATTTTGAAAATGATGAAATATACCCAACATCTAGAATTCTGAGTCTACCTCTGTCTACCATTTATGTAACTATGTATCCTCTGTGTATCAATACTCATCTAATTATTTATTTACTTATTTATTTTTGAGACAGAGTCTCACTATGCCACCTTGGGTAGAGTGCCATGGTGTCATGGTGTTACAGTTCACGGCAACCTCAAACACTTGGGCTCAAGCAATTCTCTTGCCTTAGCCTCCCAAGTATATGGAACTACAGGCACCCACCACAATGCCTGGCTAAATAATCATCTATTGCTTATCTGTCTGGAATACATGCAAGAGCTCAAGTTCAGGTCACCTTTTTATCTTGTATAGCTCTGAGATTTTTCCTCCTTTCACAAAGGTAGTGATTTTCAGTCATTTTATTTGAGTATTTTTGGCCCATGTTTAATGAATTTTTTCGTGTAAATGCATAAGCAACGTATTTCTTACAGTAAGCAGCAAACAACACTGTTTTGTTCCATATTTTGGAATACACACAAGTGACTAAACATTGTGGTTTTGCACCTTGTTTTACACACTCAGGAGGATGTTTAGCACCTGTGTGTGCATGGTGAAATCTCTTTCATCTGCTTTGCAATATCCCATTTTATGAACATACTGTGTTTACTTATCCATTCACATTATTTGTTATGTTCAGTTTTTAACTGTGTACATTAATGCATTTATGAGGTACAATGTGCTGATTTTATATACAATTTGGAATGCTTACATCAAATTGGTTGACACAGCCTTCACCCCACTTACTTATTTCTTGTGTTAAGACATTTATACTCTACTCTTAATAGTTTTGACATGTACCCTTGCATTATGCACAACAGGTGAAGTCTTATCAAATACCCTCCCTCCTCCTGGCCTGCCCTCTCCTCCCCTCTCCCTTGAATGTTTATTGCAGTGCAATTCATAATTGCCAAGTCATGGAAGCAGCCCAAGTGCCCATCAATTCATGAATGTATTAACAAATTGTATACAATGGAATATTATGTTATGTTCAATTTTTATTGTTCACCAATGGTGCTGGAATTCACACCCCTGAGAGTGTCTTCTTATGAACATGTAAGGAAGATATCTATAGAACAAGATTATAAAATTCAGGGGCTCAGGACTCGAAGAAGAAAAAAAATCTTTTTTTTTGTTAACACTCAAAATTTAGTATTTCCTTTGACTATGAATGTAGACAAACTCTACTTGTAATAGCAGCACCATAGCTTTGAAAATAAGCACAGTTTTAGATCACATTACATTTGTTGAAGATATCTGGAAATATTATTTATGAGCATCAGGACTTCAAGGTTATAGTAGTTAGGAGAAAGTTACTTGGTTTCTACTTTAATGAGTTAAGAAAGAACCCATATTATATCAAAGATTTGTTTTTTAAATATTTATAGATATTTTCAATATAATTGGCTTTTTTATTTTGTGCAATTGAATATATATTTTTAAAATATATGTATATTGTATACATATATACACACATAATGAATTTACACATATACATGAACATATTTATAAGAATCACAAATGGTGGGCGGCGCTTGTGGCTCAGTGAGTAGGGCACCGGCTCTATATATCAAGGGTGTCGGGTTCAAACCCAGCCCCGACCAAACTGCAACAATAACAACAAAAACATAGCCAGGCATTGTGGCGGGCTCCTGTAGTCCCAGATACTTGGGAGGCTGAGGTAAGACAATTGCCTAAGCCCAAGAACTGGAGGTTGCTATGAGCTGTGGCACCACAGCACTCTACCAAGGGCAACAAAGTGAGACACTATGTCTAAAAGAAAAAAAAAAAAGGACCCCTTTTCTAGAGTCCCCTAGCAATACCTAGCAATATCATACCAGCTTTATCAGCTATTTACAATATCAACCTCAACAGAAGTTGACAATAGTTTTAATAGAAGGTATGACTGATTATTTGAAACACTCACTATTAATGTCTGGAAATTCTCATTTCCTGTACCTTTGCCAGTACTTGATATTTGAAAAATTTTTTATATTTGCCAATCTGATGTTTGGAAAAGAGTCCTCATTGTTTTAATTTGTATTTCCCTGATTTCCAGTGAAGTCAAGCTTATTTCAAATGTTTATTAGCTATTTCAGTTTCTCTTCTGTGAATTGGGCAATATCTTTATCAACACGAGAATCCTAAAAGAGTCACAAAAAACATGAAATTTTGGAAGGCATCTCTTTTCTTGTGAAATTTCACTTATAAATAACCTTTAAACCCACATTTTCTACCAATGAACGTCAAAGTATGGTGAGGGTTCAAAAGAGTATGCAAAATGACTTATTGTGGTGTGGGAAAATATATTAGAATGTCTGTTATTTTATATAAAATATAAGAGAAGATTCTTAATAAAATAAGAAAAATAAGAATATGGTGGCTAATATTTATACATACCTGTAGTTTGTAGTGTGAAATATGTACACATATATTGGAAAGACATGCATATTATTTTTTAAAAAATGTTTGGATATCATCATTTAAGACAAGAGACTCAGTGATAAAAATAGCTATATTTATTGACAACCTATCATATGCCAGTTGTTTTACATGCATTATTTAATTTAATGCTCACAATAATTCTATAGAGTAGGTGCATTCATTTCTAGATTATGAGGAACTCAAGAATGAAGGATGTTACTTAATTTGCCCCAATGTTGCTCTTAGTAAATTGCAGAATTGGGAATTACATTTACACTTATTTTTTTTCTTAGTTCATAGCTCAGCCTCTTTTTACCATACCCTACTCTCCCTCTGCTACAGTATTTAGTTAGATGATGAAAGAGTCTACCTTCTACTACTAAGCCCCCAAACAAAGCCTGCTGTGTTATAAGATAGCAGTATATTCTTATTTAATGAGTAATTGGAGGGAAGAAAGAAAATGGAGAGGAAAAGAAGGAGGGAAAGTAGATGCTAAGTAACTGACACAACAGTGTGGAAATGGGCAGGGCAGCTAATGAATGGGACACTGTGGGACAGGGATGTCCAACCCATGGCCTGAGTGCCACAGGCAGCCCAGGGTGGCTATGAATGTGCTCCAACACAAAATTGTTAAATTATCTAAAATATTATGTGTTTTTTTTTTAGTAATTCTTTTAGTGGAACTCATTGTGAGGTTCTGGAATGTGAACTTTGTAGATGACAATGTCCTGTCACAATGTCATGTGAAAAAACACACATATGGTATCACTATTTGTACACATGTGTGGCTTCAGTTTTACTATAGTATAGGGGCTTCCAGTGTGTTATCTTCCATAAACAGACAGTAGAATGGACAACATCAGTGTTATATGTGCTTGTGGTGACTTGGTGAGGCAGCAATTATCAATAATATATCAAGGATGTCCTCTATCACCACTACTATTCAATATAGTGCTGGAAGTTCTAGCCAATGCAATCAGGCAAGAGAAGGATATAAAGTCATCCTAATGGGGGCAGAGGAGGTCGAACTCTCACTCTTTGCTAATGACATGATCTTAGAAAACCCCAGAGACTAAATTGCAAAACTCCTGGACGTGATCAAGAAATATAGTAATGTCTCAGGGAATAAAATCAATGTCCACAAATCAATAGCCCTTGTACACACCAATAACAGCCAAGTTGAAAAGCAAATCAAGAACACAATTGCTTCAAAGAAAATGAAATACGAAAGAATATACCTTATAAAAGAGGTGAGGAATCTCTACAAAGAGAATTATAAAACCCTAGGAAAGCAAATATCAGAAGACATTAAAAAATGAAGCCATGCTCCTGGCTGGGAAGAATCAATTTTGTTAAAATGTCTATACTTCCCAAAACAATCTACAAATTCAGTATAATCCCCATTAAAATGCCAATATCATACCTTGAAGAACTGGAAAAAATAGTTTTTTGTTTTGTTTGGTACCAGAAAAAAAAACCTGTATGGCTAAGGCAATTCTCAGTAATAAAAACAAAGCCAAAAGCCATACTCTTATTATACTTTAGGTTATACTACAAGTCCACAGTGACCAAAACACTATGGTACTGGCACAATAACAGAGACAAAGACCTATGGAACTGAATAGAAAACCAATAGATGAAACCAGTCTCTTAATGCCAGCTGATTTTTGATAAACCAAACAAAAGCATACACTGGGGAAAAGAATCCTTATTTAATAAATGGTGCTGGGAAAACTGGATAATCACATGTAAAAGACTAAACTGGACCCGCATCTTTTACCACTTACAAAAATTGACTCAAGATGGATAAAAGATTTAACCCTAAGATACGAAATGATAAAAATCCTAGAAGTAAGTGTGGGAAAAGCTCTTGATGATGTTGTCCTGGGGAAAGATTTTATGAAAAAGACTTTAGAGGCAGTCACAACAACAATAAAAATAAACAAATGGGACTTAATTAAACTGAAAAGCTTCTGCACAGCTAGGGACACAACAATTAAAGCAAATAGACAACTTTCAGAATGTGGGAAAAGATATTTGCATACTATGAATCTGACAAATGGTTGATAACTAGAATCTATAGAGAACTCAAACTAATTAACATAAAAGAACAAACAATCCCATCTATTACTGGGCAAGAGACATGAACAGAACCTTTTCTGTAAGACAGACAATGACTAACCAACATATGAAAAAATGCTTATCATTCCTAATCATCAGAGAAATGCAAATCAAAACTACCCTTAGATATCACTTAACCCAGTGAGAACAGTTCACATCATGAAGTCCCAAAGTTGTAGATGCTGGCATGGATATAGAGAGAGGAAAACACTTTTGCACTGTTGGTGGGACTGAAAACTAATACTGCATCTTGGTAAAAATGTGAAGTTTATCCTCAACGAACTCAAATTAGACCTTTCATTTTTTTCTGCATTCCAATTACTAGGCATCTATTCAGAAGAAAAAAAAATTATCTTATCATAGGATATTTGCACTAGATTGTTTATCAAAGCTCAATTTACAATCACCAAGATGTGGAAACAACCTAAGTGGACATCAACCCAGGAATGGATTAACAAACAGTGGTATATCCATATTGTGGAACACTATTCAGCCATAAAAAGATGAGACTTTACATCTTTTGTATTAACTTGAAACACCTTCTTAGTAAAATACCACAAGAATGGAAAAGCAAGTATCCAATGTACTCAATACTAATATGCAGTCAGTAGACACAGTAGACAATCTAATATACACCCACATAAGAGAAAAAACTCACTTCAATTGAAGTTGGGGAGGGGGAAGGAGGGAGTGGGGAGTGGGAAGGAGAGAGGGGGGTTGGTGTATTCCTTCCTAACAGGCACAATGTAAGGAAATATAGCACAACTCTTGGGTGTGGGACACAACTACAAGAGGGCCTCTACTTAACAAATGCAAACATTGTAACCTAGTTGGTTCTACCCTCACATTAACCTGAAATAAAAAGAATAACATTTCCACCTCCCATTTCAATATTAGGTGTTTCATGTTATTCTGAGGTCAGGTGAGCATTCTTATTTGATTATTAATGGTACTCCACACCTTGGCAGAGCCTTACACATTGCCCACTGTACTTTACAATGGGCCTTCTGCCTAGCCCTAAATCAACTGCCAAGATCTGGAAGGGCCCAAGCCTTGCTTTCTATTTTTCTGTCAATTATCTTGATAATAAAAGTAAATATAGTTCCTTATCTAGTATTATGTTTTTAATTCCAGCATGGCTTCTACAAGATCTCAAATTAAAACAGACCCCCCGCCAAAGAAAAATTATAGGAGAAGGAAGATCATTCACTGAAAAGTGGACAGATGAGTACTTTTTTGTCAAGGCAAACAGTAAGGCACTCTGCTTAATTTGTAGGGAATTTGTGCACGTTTTCAAAGACTAATTTGGAAAGGCATTATATGCAAAGACATGTTCCCAAATTTGATGTGTATGAAAGAAGACTGTGTCATAAGGACAAAATAGCAGAACTAAAAAAAAATTGTCTTTTCAACAAACATTTTTTAAAAAGGTACAACTCAGGTGAAGTTGGATTTTGTTGTAAAAACTAGTTATGTGGCAACATATTTAATAGCAATAAATCAAAACCATTTATCAGTGGTAAGTTTATTAAGCAGTATATGGAAAGCATCATAGATATAACTTGCCCTGAAATAAAAGGGGGATATTTCTAAAATCAGTTTTTACCCCAGACTATAGCCAGGTGAATTGAAGAAAGTAGAAAATCTACCAAAATAATTTTGTAGAGTAAATCTGCTAATTTAAAACCTTATGCTTTGGTGATGGATGACAGCACTGATGCTACAAATATGGCTTAACTTGCCATTTTTATTGTGTTGATGGTGGATATAATGTTACTGAAGAAATGACTTTAATGCCATTAAAAGACACAAGTAAATCAAGATATTTATACAAAGCAGTAAAAAATACGTTAAAATGGGGCAGCACCTGTGGCTCAAAGGAGTAGGGTGCCGGGCCCATATACCAGTGATGGTGGGTTCAAACCTGCCCCTGGCCAAAAAAAAAAAAAAAAAAGGTGCAAAAAAAATGATAAAATGATTTTCTTTGTTCATTTTCAACATATCTGGTATAGCTACGGATGGTGCCCTGGCAATGGTGGGTAAGAAAGAGGGACTTGTGAAATCAATAGAACACAGTGCAATTGCTTCCCAAACTCACATTTGATGAGCTGTCACTACATAGTACATCAAAAAAATTTATGCATGAAAGCTTTAAAAATAAATAACATCATACAAATCATCATTAAGACTGTGAATTTCATAAGGGCCAACGGATTGACCATAACCAATTCTAGGAATTCTTTAAAAGTGTTGATGCTGACTATGGAGACATCATTTACTTTTCAGAAGTAAGATGGATAAGTTGAGGCCAAATCCTGAAAAGCTTTTATGATCTGTGACATTTTACAAAGTCATTTATGGTATCAAAAACCAAATATGTGCCAGAACTTGGCTATGAAAACTGGCTTAAAGATTTAGCATTTTCAGTTGATTTAATTGCTCATTTAAAAATGCCCATTGACCCATGAATGGATTAATAAATTGTGGTATATGTATACCATGGAATATTATGCAGCATTAAAAAAGATGGAGACTTTACCTCTTTTTTTACATGGATGGAGCTGGAACATATCCTTCTTAGTGAAGTATCTCAGGAATGGAACAAAAATTATCCCATGTACTCAGTACTATTATGAAACCAATTTACAACCACTCACACTTTCATATGAAGAATAGATCACAACTATG
>CAUYTI010096477.1:0-14389 GCA_963575145.1 Galago senegalensis | reverse complement strand
CAGTTCAACTTTATAACAATTATAAATAAACCTGTTAAATTTTTCTGGACAATGCCAGCATTTGGATTTTTTTAAAACAAGTAAATTTCTTATTGACGGCAACTAAATGGTGTTTGTAGCATTTTTATCATACAGTAGATTTCATCCATTCACTATACTTTTCTGAGTTGTCCTACATGCAAGTACATGTTTTTAATGTTGTTTGTCTTCTGTGCTGTTCCTGTAAGTTTGCTATTAAAATACATTAAACTCTTAAAAAAAAAAAAACTCTCAAAAGAAAATAAAGGTACAAATTTCACTACCTTAGATTAGGCAAACTTCTTAGAACACCTAAAATACAATCAACCAAATTAAAAACAGATAAACTGGACTTCATGAAAGTTTAAAACTTTTGTGGTTTTTTTAAAGTATAAGGAGGGATTTAAAAAAAAAAGGCTTTTCAGAACTGGAAATAACATTATAAAAGCAGAGCACTATGTAGAAATCTAGTACATTTTACCTGTGCATCAAAGTTTTATCAATGTTATTCATTTAATAAATGCATCCTATTCCAGTCAATTGTTACCATTATGACTTTAAGGTTACTATACCTTTATTTCAAATTATACTAGGATAAATTTTAAACACCAAACTCTTGGCTCACAAGAACACCACCTTCATTTTTTTTTTCCTTTTTTTTTTTTTTTGAGACAGAGTTTCACTGTTGCCCTCAGTAGAGTGTCGTGGCATCACAGTTCATAGCAACCTCCAACTCCTGGGCTTAGGTGATTCTCTTGCTTCAGCCTCCTGAGTAGCTGGGACTACAGGCGCCCACCACAACGCCTAGCTATTTTTTGTTGCAGTTTGGTTAGGGCTGGATTCGAACCCACCATCCTTGGTATATGTGACCAGCGCCCTACCCATTGAGCCACAGGCGCCGCCCAAGAACGCCATCTTCAAAAGGAGCAATCTCTACTTAGCTTCTGGTGGCATTATTCCAGGCTAGTTTTTCTCACCAATTAAAAAACCTTCAAATTGTTCACTTTTTAACACATAATCTTTCCATCAAAAAAATGGGGTTTTTTGTTTTTTTTGGTTGGGACTGGGTTTGAACCTACCACCTCCAGCATATGGAATCTGCACCCTACCCTTTTGAGCCACAGGTGCTGCCCCAAATGGGGCTATTTTCCCCCCTAATGACTACATATATAGGTAACAGCAAGAAAGATGAAAACAAAAAGGCAGCCATTAAAATAAATGGATCAATTGTAGAGAAGTAATATCTGGCTCATGGCAATTAAAAAATGGCAACTAAGGTATATTAATAGCCAGATGCTTAAGTCATTACTGAATATGTTAAGAGAAAGAAGCCAGTCCAATATGACCAAGTGGGAACATATAATTATCACTATACTTCCTTCTTTACAAATAATTCTAAGACAATAGGAAATCTAAGTTATATCTAGATTCTCACGTTCAACAATTTTTACTGGGTTATTTAATACATCAGTAATTTCCTCTGACTTCTTTATGGGTCCTTATTAATCTAAGTGTATTCTGAGCATAAATTTTTTTTAAGTAACAAGACTTTTCTAAACTACATTTGAAAATGGTTGAATGAAGAAAAGATCAGCCATGTGTCGTACTTAGAAAGATACAAACTGAATGCACACGTTTCTCAATGGGAACAGCTCAACTTTCTTCTTTCTACCACCTTTGCCACATACGATTTCTCAAACTTTTCAAATCTGTTCTCCATGGCTTTGCTAAGGATAAAATCACATAGCAAGGGCAGCGCCTGTGGCTCAAAAGGGTAGGGCGCTGGTCCCATATGCTGGAGGTGGTGGGTTCAAACCCAGCTCCAGCCAAAAACTGAAAAAAAAAAAAAAATCAGATAGCAAATAATTGAACTAAAGGATACCTGGGGTTAAAAATGCAAGAAAATGTTAACATGCAAGCAAGAGTCCAAATATTCAATACACATGTTAATGAATTATTACATATGAGGTTTTCACTAATGAGCCAGGCTATGAGCACACCAAGTTATCACACAAATGGTTGCCTCTTGAGACTCTGGGCACTTTTACAATTGTAAATAATTTTTATAACAAATTATTTTAACCAAATCGTATTTTGAAAATCGTTTATAGAAAACTCAGGGAATAAAGTACATTGTTCATTGTGGAAGGCCTTAAAATACATTATTTTAGTAGAAAATACAAGGGTAAAAAAGATGAATGCAGCATTAGATTTAAACCTATAGCTCCTGCAGCAAGTTAAAACATGGTTTCAGAAACTAAACCCAGCATTTACCGTAACCACAGAAAAAGTTTCAATAAAATTTTCCAGGAGACTTGGTGCTTGTGGCTCAAAAGCAGCTAAGGCACCAGCCACATACACCTGAGCTGGGGGTTCAAATCCAGCCCAGGGCCCACCAAACAATAACAGCTGCAACCAAAAAATAGCCAGGTGTTGTAGCAGGCACCTGTAGTCTCAGCTACTTGGGAGGCAGAGGCAGGAGAAACACTTGAGCCCAAGAGTTGGAAGGTGCTGTGAGCTGTGATGCCACAGCGCTCTACCCAGGGCAACAGCTTGAGGCTGTCTCAAAAAAAATAAATAAATACATTGCCATGGAAGCTCTTATATCATGCTTGATATAGAGAAGTAGGAAAATGTAATAACCAGAATACGTGACTTTTTTTTTTTTAATCTACAACTCCTACTTGCTTTGCTGAGGGTGTAGTTTCAAAATTCTGTTACCTTTCTTGGCTTCAGAATCAGATTCTTTAGCATTTTTGAGCCACTCTTCAAACTTTTTCATTTGTTCAAGGAAGACACTTCTCCCCTTTGTAACACATGCATCTTTACACCACTTTAGAATGGGCTATTCAGGCTCGGCGCCTATAGCTCAACCGGCTAAGGCGCCAGCCACGTACACCTAAGGTGGCGGGTTCGAATCCCCAGCCCGGACCCGCCAAACAACAATGATGGCTGCAACCAAAAAAAAATGGCCGGGCATTGTGGCGGGTGCCTGTGGTCCCAGCTACTCGGGAGGCGGAGGCAAGAGACTCGCTTGAGCCCAGGAGTTGGAGGTTGCTGTGAGCTGTAATGCCACGGCACTCTACCCAGGGGGACAGCTTGAGGCTCTGTCTCAAAAAAAAAAAAAAAAAGAATGGGCTATTCACTCAGGACTTGAGCTTTATAAAAAAGAGCCACTATTTTCTGGAAGGCTCTCATAAAATGAAGTTCTCATAGCTAATACTCCTGAATCTATAGTAACGGAGTCAGCTCAACTGACTGTGAGCGGTAAAGGCAGTAAGTAGAGGGCTGTATTCAAGTGCCTGATGGCTTGCCTTGCTACAAGCTCCTCTTTTTCCTTCCACTCCGTTGTACTCATTACATTTGACCAGATTATTCCAATGACAACCAGTTCTGGGATTTTTTATCTCCTCCTTGACAAAATTCTAACTGGATCACCATGGAACATATTGCTCTTCAAGTTCCTTCTAGAGCTCCCTACCAGCTCCTACAGTTTGCTGATTCTGATCACACTATGAAAGCTCTTTCAAGCCTGCCTCGGTAAAATACTTTGTGAAGTGTTCCATGCTTTGCTTACTGGTAGAAAAAGAATTCCACCAGTCTGTTATCCATGCTGACTTTCTGAAAACGTGCAGCTACTGCATTATCTTTTTTCATGATTTAAAGAGCGTTAAAGCAAAAGCTTAGTTAAATCCCTTCATTAACCAAATTCTCATTATAAAAACTATTAAGAATGGATACATAAAATATTCCTTTAACCAAAAGAATAACAGTCGACACAATCAACTTCTCCCTTTCCAACTCCGAAAAAACCTTAAGAACAGCAGGTTTTTCACTTTTTCTCCAAAACCTTTCTCCAAGTATCTGCAGTAACCTGATTAACTTGTTAAAAGCATGAACAGGCTGGGTGCAGTAGCTTACGCCTGTAATCCCAGCACTTTGGTAGGCTGAGGCAGGAGGATTTACTGAATGCAGGAGTTGTAAGGTTGCAGTGAACTATGATTGTGCCACTGTATTCCACCCAGGGCAACAGAGGTAGACTATGGCAAAAAATTAAAATTAAAAAATAAATTAAAAATTAAATTAAAGAAAAATCATTTGGATTGTTTTCCTTGTAAATAGCTGAACGCTGTGATGAAAGAGTCACCATGCAGTCATCATCACAGTTTAATTACTGGCAGGTATCCTACGGGTTTTGTATTGGATTACTTGTGGTTTGACAGTTTACAGCAATGATAATCTCCTATATCATCTCTCTAAGCTGTCAACCTGTTTAGTGAATATGACATTTCTAGACATTTACAGTTTTCACTGATTGTTTTGTCTTTGCTTTTCTTTTTAAGTAATTAAAGGCTAAATTCCATAAAGGAATGCACAACTTGTTTAATCCTAAGTGTAAGGTATCTAATGCCTCAAAATATCATATTAAGTAAATACACTTATCTTAAAGGATAAATTAATGAAAATTTAATGCCTTGTTAGGTTATTCTAATGACAAAAGTTAACCACTGAACACTTATGTCAGCTTTAATGGGATTTGTGTTGCTTCAATATCATGAGGAGTAAATTTTAGGGCTTGTGAATACAAAAACTTCTTGTTGAAATTAATGGTATTTATATACTTATGAGAATTTAGCCTACCCAGGAATTTTTCAGTATCAAATTACCCTTGACAGGCAAGGTGATATTTGACTTAACTCCCTAGCTTTCACAAATACTAATGCTTAAAATGAAGCTAAAACTAGCACTGATTGAAATTTGAGTCAGTCAATCTAAAGAAAAAATACGAATTTAGCTAGGCCACTAATCATAAAGCAAGGAAGGACTGGCACTTGGGAAATGGAAAGAGATTCCACAACCCAGCCTAACACCAGACTGCCAAACTGAAGAGTATCTAGGGACAGTGGGTCAAGTCCTATAATGTGAGCTGCACTATAGCTCAGGGTTTATTTAGTCTATCCTTTCCTTCAACTCCTACTATCATGCACGGTTCATGGCAAGGAATCGGGATTCGATTGTAACTGCAATGCAATGAGGCTGGAGAGTTTTAAGCAAGGGATTTGTAAGATCTGATTTACTTTAAGGATCAAACATGCTGATGAAAGTGAAAGGGCTCAGTAAACACTCATAAGGGGTTCCAACCTTCTTTTTTGCCATACACTGGAAGAATCAGAGTTGTTTTGGGACACACAGTAAATACACAAACACTCAGGAAAGCTGATTAGCAAAAAAAGGTCCATGCATTATTATTGTGATATCTACCACCACAGATAAGCAAAAAAACATCTTTACAATGTCTGCATCAGGCCCGTGGGCTGTAGCTAGGACACCTCTGCACTAAAGCCTTATACCATTATACTTCATTACCTCCACACAGGGTAAAATGAAAGGGAGGGAAGAAAATAATGCAAACTATACAAATTAAAATCCAAGTAACATAGGCCCATTCTAAATCATATGGCCAGGAGTCATCTCCCAGGCTTCCCTCATTCAGGAAGATGATGAAGACTTGGGGAAGAGCAAGTTTGGTGGAAGAAGAATCAGGATTTTGGTTTCCAACATAGTAAGTTTCAGATGCCCATTGCACATCAAAGTGGAAACAGCGAGAAGGCAATTGGATATACAAACCTCTCTGGAGCTAAATGGAGAAAATAGGAACGGAAATATGAACTTAAGATCCATCAGAATACAGAGCATTTATTAATAGCAATACAAGCTAACCTTTATAGCATGCTTACTACACTTTAGTCACTATTTTAAACGCTTTACATGTATAAACTCATTTGGTCCTCACCACAACCTTAGGAGGTAAGGTACTATATTTTACAAATGAAGAAACTGGGGCATAAAGAGATGAAGTATCTGTGCCTAAAGACACATAGCAATTAAGCACAGAGCCAGATTTCATGTCATCCTTACACAGGGGCTATGCTAATCGTCTCTGTATCATTCCAATTTTAGTATATGTGCTGCTGAAGCAAGCACCACAGCCAGTTTTTAAACCTAGACAATCTGACTCGGGAACTCTTTAAAGCCATGGAACCACTTGGGAAGTGAATACAGAGACAAGACTGCAGATACAGTATTTTCAATTCAAACAATTTCCTGAGTCTGAAGATCAAGTGCCTGGCATGGTTTCAGGCTCTGCAGATACAAAGAAAAATAAGACACAGTACCTTCAAGAAGCCCAGTCTAATAGCTACTAGCTGAGAGCCACTACTTACTCAACATTTACCATGTGCCACCCTGGCTAAGCTATGTGACATATTTTACTAACAGTCCTATGAGACAGATGTTATTATCACCACTTTAGAAATAAGGAAACTGAGGGTGAGAGAAGTGAAATACTTAACCTAAGTCACTCAGCTAGCAAGAGACAGAACAAGAATTCAATTCAGGTCCACCCTCCTGTAAAATCTGGTCTTTTCTAAGGAAATTCCATCACATGCTACAACATACAGATCAACTCTGAGAACATTATGCTAAGTGAAATAAGCCAGTCACAAAAAGACAAATACTATATTATTCCACTTACATGAGGTTCTCTACACTAGTCAACTCACAGGAACAGAAAGTAGAACGGTGGTTACTAAGAGAGGGGGAGGGAGAAACGTGGAGTCGTTCAATGAGTAGAGAATTTTGTACTCTCAAGTCAAAAAAGTTTTGAAAATCTGTTTCACAACAATGTAAAATATACTCACTACTGAACTGTACAATTATAAATAATTAAGATGGGCCTGACGCCTGTGGCTCAAGTGGCTAAAGCGCCAGCCACATACACCTAAGGTGGCGGGTGTGAATCCAGCCCAGGCCTGCCAAACAACAATGACGGCTGCAACCAAAAAATAGCCGGGCATTGTGGCAGACGCCTGTGGTCCCAGCTGCTTGAGCCCAGGAGTTGGAGGTTGCTGTGAGCTGTGATGCCACAGCACTCTACCTAGGGGGACAGCTTAAGGCTCTGTCTCAAAATAAATAAATAAATAAATAGTTAAGATGGTAAATGTTCTGTCACTTTTTTTTTTTTTGGTAGAGACAGAGCCTCACTTTATCACCCTTGGTAGAGTGCCGGGCCGTTGCACTGCGCACAGCCACCTCCAACTCCTGGGCTTAGGCAGTTCTCTTGCCTCAGCCTCCTGAGTAGCTAGGACTATAGGCACCTGCCACAATGCCTGGCTATTTTTCTGTTGCAGTTTGGACGTGGCCGGGTTTGAACCTGCCACCCTCGGCATATTGGACTGGCACCCTACCCACTGAGCTACAGGTGCCGCCCTCTGTCACTTTTTTTAAACTCCAATTAAATTTTATTCATTTATTTGAGACAAGGGTCTCACTCTGTGGCCCCGGGTAGAATGTTATGGCATCATAGCTCAGTGCAACCTCAATCTTTTGAGCTCAAAAGATCCTCTTGCCTCAGCCTCCTGAGTAGCTGGGATTACAAGTGCCCAGCACAACACCCAGTTAGTTTTTCTATTTTTAGCAGAGAATGGGTCTGGCTCAGGCTGGTCTCAAACTCCCGAGCTCAAGCGATCCAACCACCTCATCCCTCCCAAAGTGCTAGGATTACAGGCATAAGCCACCACACCCAGCCTACCACAATTAAATTTTTAAAAAATCTGGTCTTTTGGGCAGCACCTGTGGTTCAGTGGGTGGGGTGCCAGCCCCATACACTGAGGGTAGCAGGTTCAAGCCCGGCCCTGGCCAAACTGCAACAACTACAACAAAAAACAGCTGGGTGTTTTGGCAGGCACCTGTAGTCCCAGCTATGCGGGAGGCTGAGGCAAGAGAATTGCTTAAGTCCAGCAGTTGAAGGTTGCTGTGAGTTGTGATACCACCACACTCTACCAAGGGCAATAAAGTGAGACTCTGTCTCTAAAAAGAAAAATAAATCTGGTCTTTTCCTACTATACCACATACCATAATGGATGTGCTTACTATGCTCTGAAAATATGGGTGAGCAAATAATTTATTCTACAGGGTGGGAAAGGGAGGATATGGCAAAAAATAGTTGGGGAAAGTTACTAAGGAAAAACTTGAAAGATGAAGTTTCCCACTTTATCCTCACTGTAGCTCTGGGCAAGGGTCCCTATCTCAACCTCCACAATAACTCTTACACCTGTATACAATTATCATTACCACATTAACTTGCCTATACCAGGCTCAAGAATATTCTAACAGCCTTCGACTTGGTGAGCTTTTCTAGGCTCTTCCCATTCTAAGTGATTCACCACTAGAAAAAAATTGCCGGCTCAGCGCCTGTGGCTCAAGTGGCTAGGGCGCCAGCCACATGCACCTAGGGTGGCGGGTTCAAATTCAGCCCAGGCCCGCCAAACAGCAATGATGGCTGCAACCAAAAAAAAAAAAAAAGCCGGGCA
Source organism: Galago senegalensis (assembly GCA_963575145.1). Classification (NCBI taxonomy): domain Eukaryota; kingdom Metazoa; phylum Chordata; class Mammalia; order Primates; family Galagidae; genus Galago; species Galago senegalensis. The sequence goes on along the minus strand of CAUYTI010096477.1, from coordinate 5,999 downwards.
TTGTGGTGGGCACCTGTGGTCCCAGCTACTTGGGAGGCTGAGGGAGAAGACTCGCTTGAGCCCAGGTGCTGGAGGTTGCTGTGAGCTGTGATGCCAGGGCACTCCACCCAGGGGGATAGCTTGAGGCTCTGTCTCAAAAAAAAAAAAAAAAAAAAAGAAAGAAAGAAAAAATTGTTTCATTCATCATGGTAAAGAACTTCTGTAGCTCCTTACTGTTCTCAGAACACAGATGATCAGGATGGGTATTTGTTTAGAAACCTATCACTTAGCTTTTCTGAGCTTTAGTTTCTTCATCTGTTAAGAGATGAGTCCTGACATCTAATTCAAAGGATTGAGGCTTAAATAAAGACACTGTATACCTTGCACCATCCAAAGTATGTGCTCACTAAAGGTTAATTAGTCCCCTTTCTGCCTGCCCCTACATGCCCAGCTCAGTAAGATATTTTGGCTTAAAGAAGGAAAAAGCAAGTATTTCCAGGATCTTCTTATGGCAGATGGAGAAGAACACAAGTGGAAAAAGGTTGCTCATCTACAGCTGTCTCAAGCCCAGGGAAATATTGCACTCAGCAGTGCTCCTTCATCTGCAAACCTCCATACACACAGACCACCTAACCTTTATTTTATTCTATCCTTTCAGTTATTTGAGTAATAACCAAATGATTCAGTTAAATTTAAATAATGCCGCGAAAAGTCTTACTCCCATTCTCTCCTCCATTTGCCCAATTTCCACCCCACTCTCACCAACCACTTTATTAGTTTCTTATGTGACGCAAAAGCTACCTTCAGATAAAGCTAATGTTTTACAGATGTGTTTGCCAGGTTTAGGGAGGGGCAGGTTAGAGGAGTGAAAAGATGAGGTCTTCCCCCGTTCTGCTTGACCCTAAAGCAGTATCCTTCCCTCATTCAACAAAAAATATTAACCATATGTTAAGCACCTATTATAAGTTAGATACTGACCATAACAGTAGTATTAACTGATTACTCTTCAGCCTTTACCAGAAATGCATTCATGCTTTACACAACTGTCCCTTTTGATCTTCACAACAACCTTAAAAACTAGGTTATTAATTCTCCATCTGACAAATGAGGAAAATGAGAAGCAGAAAGGTAACTTGCCAAAGCGAGAGAGAGCAGGGCTTTGAACCCAGGCCTGACTGGAGAGTCATCACGCTTATCCATGACGCTCTACAATGGCAAAACAGATATAGTCTCTGCGCCCGTTGGCACTCAGGCTAATGTGCGAGACAGGTGAGAAAAAAACGCGGATAACAAAGAAATATGGGATTAAAGACTAAAAAGTAATGAGAACGAAACGAGTTCAAGACTGTGACAGAATAACGGGGACTTACTTTTTAGAAAGGGGGTCGGGGAGTGTCAAGGAAAGGCCTGAGAAAACGACATTTATGACACGCTTGGGAACCGTTTGGGGCTGCAATGATGACACCCCCCTACTCCCCCCGCCCAATTCACACAGGAGAGACTCAAGGCCCGCAGAGGCTAAAGCAAACTCGCCAGGGTCTCCCAGACGTGTGTGTAGACGTGGCGCAGGGAAGGGAGGATCCAGAAATGGGCCCAGGGCTCGTACACGCCACCAATGCCCACAGCTGCCTAGCCCCGCTTGGCCCTTGACCGAGGGCCCCCAACCGACTGCTACCCACGGCCCCGCCGCAGCTGACAATGTCTGGAGAGCTCACAAGGAGGCCCTGCGGCAGCCCAAAGGGGTCTGGCTCGTCCTGCAGCGGCCTGGAAAGGCCTCTCCCCCGGCCCCTCGCCAGCTCCCGCCTGGTCCGCCCCGCCCCTCCGGGCCGGCCTCGTACCTGCACCGCCCGGTTCAGGCCCCGGCCAGTCAGCTGGCCCTGTCGCAGCTGCAGCAAAATGTTACCGGGCCGCGGCCGGCCGCCCCATCCGCCCCAAGCCGCTACCGTTGCTGCCGACCGTCTCCCTCGGCAGGCTCCAGACACAGCCGCCGCCGGCGCCGCCGCCATGTCTCCTCGCCCGACAAACAGGAAGCAAGCGGCCCCGGGACCGCGGAGATTTCTACGGGGCGGCGGAGGGGTCGCTGCAGCGCCACCAGCGGGCCGACGGCGGAGGTGCAAGCCGCGTGGCAGGGCTGTGCGGAGGCTGCTGGGAAATGTAGTCCTCTCTGAGACAGGGTAGATACGAAAGAGATGAAGCGTTTCTGCGCTGCTTGTTTTTCCCCCTTCTAGGTCCAGCATTTGGCGAAGGTTCCTGAGTTCTGAGACCAGTCCCTGCGTGCACACTCTCTTATTTCCCGCTCATTTGGAGAGGATGCAACCAACTATCCAGGAATCCGGCCCTCGAGTCTCATTCCTGCATACTTCACTGCTACACCTGACTCTCCACAGACCTCCATCCTCTACGCTTCGGTTTCCTCCTCTGTTCCTGGCAGCCTGATCAGTCAACCAGTAATTCCTAGGGGCCTGCTCTGCGCCTGACACCGAAGAGTCGTTAGGGGGTGTTGAAGAGATCACAGTAATAAGCGGAAAGGCCTACGACTTTGTTATCCCGGATGTAGGTTGGACAGCAAATAGGTACACACTGCACCTCTAGGGCAACAATGGGAGACCCTGTCTTTTAGAAAAATGTAATAAGTACACGGGGACAATAGGTATATAGGGCTATGGTTGCCATCCTTATGCTCCATATAAAAGAAATAATTCTACTCAAGCAGATTGCTGCTGGATCTTCTGGTTTGGAAAAAAAAAAGCCAAAAATCTACATTGTTATGTGAAATTCCTTAATTCTGAAAAATGTATGGTCCAAACAAAAAGGTATTTGTGATTCGTGAAATGGGAGACCAGGAACAGATTCATGTATGCGTGGAACTTTAGCATTTTTTGTGCAGGTTTTTTTTGGGCTGGGGCTGGCTTTGAACAAGCCACCTCCGGTGCCCTACTCCTTTGAGCCACAGGCGCCACCCAGTGTTGTTTTTTTTTTTTTTTAATTGACAGAGTCTCACTTTGTCCGCCTTGGGTAGAGTCACAGCTCACAGCAACCTCCAGCTCTTGGGGTTAGGCGATTCTCTTGCCTCAGCCTCCCAAGAGGCTGGGACTACAGGTGCCCGCCACGACACCCAGCTATTTTTTGTTGCAGTTTGGCCAGGACCAGGTTTGAACCTGCCACCCTCCGTATATGAGGCTGGCGCCATACTCATTGAGCCACAGGCACCGCCCAACTTTAGCATGTTTTAAGGGAGATATTTCAAATAAATGTGGAAAGAATAAAATAATGTTAGGTGTTTTAAAGGAGATATTTAAAATAAGTGTGGAAAGAATAAAATAATGTTAGGTGCCTAAGTTAACACCAAAACCTAATATGGGTTTGGCGCCCATACCTCAGTGGTTAGGGTGCCGGCCGGCCACATGCACCCATGGCTGGAGGGATTGAACCCGGCCCAGGCCTGGCTAAACCACAATGACAACAACAACAAAATAGCCGGGCATTGTGCCGAGCACCTGTAGTCCCAGCTACTTGGGAGGCTGAGGCAAGAGAATCGCTTAAGCCCACAGAGTTGGAGGTTGCTGTGAACCGTGATGCCACCATACCAAGGGCGACACACTAAAAACAAAACACAGCTGTCTCGGCGGCTAGGGCGCCAGCCACATATACCAGAGCTGGCAGGTTCAAAGCCAGCCAGGCATGCCAAACAACAATGACAACTACAACCAAAAAAAAAAAAAAGCCAGCCATTGTGGCAGGCACCTGTAGTCCCTGCTACTTGGGAGGCTGAGGCAAGAATCGCTTAAGCCCAAGAGTTTGAGGTTGCTGTGAGCAGTGATGCTACAGCACTCTACCCAGGGCTATGTAGTGAGACTCTGTCTCAAAAAAAAAAAAACCAAAACAACAGGGGGCAGCACTGTGGCTCAGTGAGTAGGGCGCCGCCCCATATACCGAGGGTGGCAGATTTAAACCCAGTCCCAGCCAAACTGCAACAAAAAATAGCCAGGCATCGTCGTGGGTGCCTGTAGTCCCAGCTACTTGGGAGGCTGAGGCAAGAGAATCGCCTAAGCCCAAGAGTTGGAGGTGCTGTGAGCTTAAAGTGACCAGATTTTAACATTGGTAAAGCGGGACAACATTGACGGAGGGGGCGGGGTCTGACAACAATGCAAACTTTGATAAGCAGTTCTCGATAATCACTTCTCAACAATTATTTGTTATTATTACAGTTTAGCATTATAAAATTAACAAAAATAATATAAAACTCATATCCTGGCGGAATAGCCACATGGCAGCTGAAAACCGTATATTCTCATTCTCTTCCTGTTATCCCACCCGTTTGTGCAGTCTTCCCCCAAATCGGGACTTTTGTAAAACGCCTTGGGACGCGGGACAAATTGTTAAAAATCGGGAAGTCTGGTCACCTTATGTGAGCTGTGATGCCACAGCACTCTACCAAGGGCAACAGAGTGAGACTCTGTCTCAAAAAAACAAACAAAAGAAACCTAAAATGAAATCTCAAATCAGAGTTCATCTAAATTATACCTCTATGATATCTAAATTATACCTCAATAAAGGTATTCTTTATTTTATTTTATTTTTTGAGGCATAGCCTCAGGCTGTCGCCCTGGGTAAAGTACCATGGCATCACAGCTCACAGGAACCTCCAACTCCTTAGCTCAAGGGATTCTCCTGCCTCTGCCTCCCAAGTAGCTGGGACTACAGGCACCCACCACAACGCCTGGCTATTTTTTGGTTGCAGCCATCATTGTTGTTTGGTGGGCCCAGGCTGGATTCTAACCCACACAGCTCAGGTGTATGTGGTTGGCACCTTAGCGGCTTGAACCACAGTCCCTGAGCCAATAAGGATATTTAAAAATTAGGTATAAAACTTATAGAAGTGGGCCAGGCGTGGTGGCTCACGCCTGTAATCTGAGCACTCTGGGTGGCAGAGGCCAGTGGATTGCCCTGAGCTCAGAAGTTGGAGACCAGCCTGAGCCAGAGCTAGACGGTGTCTCTACTTAAAAAAAAAAAAAAGCCAGGCATTGTGGCAGACACCTGTAGTCCTAGCTACTAGGGAGGCTGAGGCAAGAGACTCTCTTGAGCCCAAGAGTTGGAGGTTGCTGTGAGAACTATAAGGCCACGGCACTCTACCAAGGGCAACGTAGTGAGACTCTGTTTCAAAAAGAAGGAAAGAATTTTTTTTAAAACTTCCAACTAAAACAACTGAATACAAAATTCAAAAATAAAAACTTATAATAAGTGAATATGTAAGAATGCTTTCATGCTTTGGGTGTAGGAAAGGTCTTCTTTTTAAATTCTTATTTATTTATTTTGAGACAAGTTTCACTTTGCCACCTTGGTAAAGTACCCTGGCATCACAGCTCACAGCAACCTCAAACTCTGGGGCTCAAGCAATTTTCTTCCCTCAGCCTCCCAGGTAGCTGGGACTACAGGCAGCCACCACAACGCCTGGCTATTTTTAGAGACAGGGTCACTCTCTTGCTTAGGCTGGTCTTGGACTTCTGAGCTCAAGTAATCCACCTGCCTTGGCCTCTCAGAGTACTCGGATTACAGGCATGACCCACCGCACCCAGCCTAGGAAAGGTCTTTTTAAGCATAAAAGCTAAGCCATGAATAGGAAAAGTTTAATAAAATTGACCTCTACAACATGAAAATCCTTTCTTGTACAAGACACCATAAAGAACCACAAAAGGCCAGTGATATTCCAGGAAAGAGTTAATATCAAGAATTTTTGAAGACTTTATTGACACCTAGGCCTAGAGTTCTCATCTCAGGAGGCTCTCTAAATCGCTTGATTTATTATTATTATTATTATTAATCACCACGTTTCTGCCAAGATAGATCTTCTCTCTTAAGAGATGCTCCATATTATTACCTGCTTTAAAAAAAAAAAAAAAAAGGCTCGGCGCCTATAGCTCAACCGGCTAAGGCGCCAGCCACGTACACCTAAGGTGGCGGGTTCGAATCCCCAGCCCGGACCCGCCAAACAACAATGACGGCTGCAACCAAAAAATAGC
>CAUYTI010096476.1:0-40983 GCA_963575145.1 Galago senegalensis | reverse complement strand
AGACAGAGCCTCAAGCTGTCCCCCTGGGTAGAGTGCCATGGCATCACGCTCACAGCAACCTCCAACTCCTGGGCTCAAGCGAGTCTCTTGCCTCTGCCTCCCAAGTAGCTGGGACCACAGGCGCCCGCCACAAGGCCCAGCTATTTTTTGGTTGCAGCCATCATTGTTGTTTGGTGGGTCCGGGCTGGGGATTCGAACCCGCCACCTTAGGTGTAGGTGGCTGGCACCTTAGCTGGTTGAGCTATAGGCGCCGAGCCTGTTCATATATTTTTCAACGACGTAATATGTGTCTATGCCAAAACAGTCACAGAAAGAATCAAAAAGAGCAATTTGGAGATAAGGTATAACTGTAACAAATTATAATCCATCAGTTGGCAGCAGAATCAGTAGAAATTATTCAAAAGTATATACGCAAGTAAGGTTAGCTTTCTTTTTTTTTTTTTTCATTTTATATTATCTGATAGCCCAAGACTAGTGTTTACAGAATTAACTAAGACCCTAATGCTAATTCATTATTTATAGCACTTTAGTCCAAACAGCTGAGCTTCTCGTGGATTTGCTTAATTTAATCATATTCTGTACAATTATACTTGAATTAAAAATACATATGCATAAAGCTGAAATCCTGATGTTTAAATCAGTTGAATTTACAACAAGATTAGGAGAAATGCAAATGATTAATGCAGAGCTGAGTTAGAAGCAAATTACAAATAACTTAATCCTACTCTTAGAAGGTAGGTGAAGTCCAGAGGTTGTGACTTCTCAATGTCACACAGAAAGCGGTAACATGGAGGTTCAATGCCAGCTTTCCTGACCTCAAATCCAGAGCCGGCTCATGTGGGCCTTTCCCTCGTACTTATTTCCACTGGTACCCAAATAAATCCTGTTTTCCCCAAAGCTCTCAAATATTTTCCCTCCAAATCCCCTGTAAACTAGTGGTCAAAACAGCTAATGTGATATAAAAAGGTCTTGGTTCTGAGACTTTGCAAATTCAGGCAGCCTTATAAAAGTCTTTGGGGAATATATGGAGGATGCCAAAAAAATGCAGACACATTTTGTCCTTTAAGAAAGGAATAAAACTATATGAAATACTCAGTATACTCAGTAATACTCAGTATATACCAATAACAAAAGATGAATATCAGTCATGTTTGAGTGCCTCTGGTAATTGCAGAAGTCAAACGTGACTTGCATATTACAAATTTAACACAGTTTTTTTCCTTTCTTAAAATGTGTCTACATTTTTTTTGCATGTTCTGGGTGTGTTCTATGAGCTTTGATAAAAATGCAATCTCTTCCCTATTAATTATTAACAGAAACATCCTCATTTGCAATGTCAAGGCCCCGTATTTTGCCCCAAATATTTCTTTCACATAATAAACAAACAGAACAAAACATAAAAAGGTATTATGTTAATTTGATTCCCATTTCCCCAAATAAGAAGTAATACACCCTTTTTTGTGTTTTTACTATTCTATTTTCTGTTACTCTCTTTGTGCATCAATAATTATAACCTACACAAAAGTGTTCAGTTCCCCTTCTCAACACTAAAGTTCTAGTTCCTCCTCACTACGCAGCCTGGAAACCATGCTTTTTCCATAGACCACAAAGAGAATCTTAACCTTTAAACAGATTGTTCTCAACAGACATAAAAAGCAGATTTCGAAAAGGCAAAGGATACAGCAACGATTGACCTGTTCATTGTATCATTTCTAGAATTGTACTTTGCAGAATTTAGTCTGTATTATTTTCTAGGGTACACACAACCCCAGCACAGATATTTCCACCCTGTTTCCATCTTCACTCCTCAGTAAGGCCACTGCAGTCACTCCCCTACAAACAGATAACCCTTCTCAAGAGTCCCTTCCTCCACAAACAGTCCTCTGGCCCAGCTGGCACCCCCTCTGTAAACAGCTCTCTTGCACAGTTACCCTCTTCTCCACATGCAAACAAAAGTCTACCCTGCCTGGGCATCTCTAAGCTGCATAACCAAATCCTAAAACCACCAAAATGGACAACCCAAGAGCCATTCATTAACGTGAGAAACTCTCTGTAAACCACAAACATCCAGAAAGGTTTCCACCTCAGAAGGACAGGTTCCTTCAAACCCTTCCTTGGAAATTCAGGCGTGGTGACCCCGCAGCCTTCAGACACAGAGGTCCTCCCCCAGAAGGATGGAGCCAGCACTGGCAGCCACACTCACTGCAAATCTGACTTGGCAGTTCTCCTCTCCCAGGTAGCAGAGGTCTCCTGAGACGTTGGTCTCCAGCCACAGGTGTTCTCCATTCACAGCATTCTCCTGCAAGGAAGAGACCAACCTAACTTCAGTGTTCTTTTCAGAGATAAAGAGAGGAGTTTTCAGATTTAGATTTGAGACATAAGACAATTAGGAAATTCAGGGAGTTTAAATTGTTCTCATTTTACCTCTCAAAGTTCTGCTGGAGATGATTCCACCAAAACTCTGGAAACAGAAAAAGGTGTTTGGAAAAACTTTGCTTGAGCTATAGCTAAAGGAGACATTGGGTTTATATCTTGTTTTATTCATGAGGATGGGCATTTTGGACACATCTGTTCAACAAATAAGAAAAAATACCTCTAAACATTTTGATATAAGGCCTCATTCATCCAGACCCAACACTGCAAATTCTATGACAACTGAAACCAAAATGCTATTAAAATTTTCCTTAATTTAGTGAATTAGCTAAGAAAAGAGATGGTAGCAGAAAGTACTGTGAGTAAAGTTTGGTTGAAAATGCATTTATGTCAGTAATGGGTAAATTACACCTATAAGGGCAGAGGCTTCTTCAAATTTGGTTCAAGTCCCTGTGTGCTCAAAGCATAATAAATTTCCACCAATTCAGACATCTTATGAATTCAGGAAGGCCTTCACTCAATTAATTCTCTATTTTTCAAGCTAAATAATTTTATTGCTTCTAAAAATACATACTTTGGATGGCGAGCAGGGCTGCTAGGATATCTGACATGACAAGCAATAATCCTATTGTTCAGAAATGGGCAGTATTTCACTGTGGGGGGGGCACTGCTTTTTAATAGTATGATGAATAGGATTTCATGTGCCTTCTTATGGTACACTACCTTGGAAATGATGGATTTATATATTAATTGTATATTTTGTTCATTTGCTTAAAAAGGGTTTTGAGCTATTAGGGAAAGCATTGTGCTAAATTACCATGAAGGAACAAGACAGAGTCTACAGGTCTTATACAAAAATTGTTCTTGTTTTCATCTTATTCTTCCAAGGCACATGGCATGTATTTGCTTTTCTAGGGGGGAGGATGTTATAGACTTAACCTCAAAATTCATATATTGAAGCCCTAACCCTGAGTGGGATGGTATTTGGTAATTAGGTCATGCGGGTGGAATCCTCCTAATGGGATTATTGTCCCATGAGATTGTGCATGTTCTCTTTCTCTCCCTCTCCTTTCCTGTCTCTCTTTCCCTCTCTCCCAACTTTCTTTCTCACATGCATGCACTGAGGAAGAGACATGTGGGCACACAGGAAGAAAGTGGCTATTTGCAAGTGAGGAAGAGGAACCTAACCAGGAATGGAACCTGCTGGCACCTTGACCTTGGAATTCACAGTCTCTAGAACTGTGAGAAATAAAGTCTGCTATTTGAGCCACCCAGTCTATGGTATTTTGTTATAGCAGCATGAACAGACTAACACAGGGATGACTGTGATAAGACATTTTGGAGAATAACCAAGTAATTTAGAAATCCATTTTATACTTGAACCAATTTTATTTCAATCCACTCTAGAAGTATCCACAAAACAACAGCCTCTGAATCACAAAGCTTAGTCTAGAGAAGCAAAGGGGTGCCAAAAAATGTATGCACATTTTAGGAAAGGAAAAAACCGTATTAAAATTGTAATACTCGCGTCACATTTGACTTCTGAAATTACAATGAAAACAAAGCACAATATACAAGGTAACAAACATTATACATATATATTGAATATTACAATTTCAATACAGGTTTTCCCTTTCTTAAGATGTGAATACATTTTTTGGCACCCTCTGTATATACGAAATGGCTTTGGGTATGGAAAAAAATGGCTGGAAAAAATGCCACATATTGCCCATCTTTTAAAATAAATGTATTTCTTCAGATTCAAATACAACTCATTTTCCTTTCAGGGCCAATAGACTCATAATTTTCAAGCAAGCATAACTAAAAGTTATATTGTAACATATGAGATTAGATGCTTCAAGATCCAAGAAAGGGAAGGGCAAGTCCTGGAACAGCAGAAGTGAAGCAGGAGAGGATGAGGAATGCAGGTGTCAAGGACTCAGGGGCAACGTGCGGTGAGATCCTGAGGGAGGATTGTGCCATAAACGTGCCCAAGAGCCTCAAAACTATTCCTAACAAGGAAAGCAACACTGATGAGGATCACCGCTCCCTGCATCAAAGGGTATCCATCGTTTCACCAAAGCCTGCTTTTCTCTACTGGAAATTTTTCCCTATAGAAAGTCACATTGAATTTTTTCACAGAGGTCAACAGGAAAATGTCCCACAGTCAATCTTTTGGGACAGCAATAGAGGAAAGATAAAAATAATTATGGATCCCAAACATTTTCAGATAATGACTAATGATAAGCACATTAAAAGTAAAATAGAAAGGTACTTCTTTGCAACGTGTCCTGAAGAAATCAATCCATACAATCTAGAGTATTCTACTATGGGGAAATTTTCACGCAACATGAACTTATATATTTATATAAAGTAATCCCTTTCCTTTTATGTTTCTTTAATTTATTCAGCAAACATTTATTGCATGTCACAAGTGGCAGGCACTGGGGTACTGTGGTAATCCATGGAATAAAATCTCCCAGAGAAGATGGAAATTAAACACATAATAATAATAGCAGCAAATAATACAGAAATCTAACCATAGCCAAAGTCCCACCAACTATTTTAGAAAGTGAAGTGTAAAATGTTGCAAAACGTGAAAGATCAAAAAACACTGATAAACCACTGAGCTTTCAGCTCCTTAGAAATCTTCAAGCATGCAGAATGCCTTGCTTGATAGGAGTGTTTCTGTTTACCTGGGGGCTTTGGTATCAACTTGACCTTCAGAGTGTCTAGAGCAGTGGTTCTCAACCCACAGGAGTTGCAACCCACAGGAACTGTATTAAAGGGCCATGGCATTAGGAAGGTTGAGAACCGCTGTTCTAGAAGCTAAGGTCAACCACATGGACAATCATGTCTACATGACAAATCCCCAACTAAAACTCTGGATGAGCTTCCCTGCTTGGCAGTATGTGCTGTATGGGAGAAGTCACCAGCTATTCTTGCCTCTGCTGGGACAGGACTGTAAGAGACCATATATGTGAGGATAACAGCTTTCAGTGAGCTCTGTGAGTGCTTCTAATGAATTATTGGACTTTATGTAGTGCTGGGGGTTCCCCAAACTTGTAATTGCTGTCAGAAGTGAGAGTAGTCTCAGGGACTCTTGAATTCTGCATGAAGGTATCTAGCCTGGGTGGCATTAGCACAAGAATGCAGTAAACAAATGAACTATTTTGATTTCTTTCCTACATTTGTCATGAACCCTTCTCTAGCTCCATGTTAATCAACATTAACTATGTAATGTTGTACATATAAGAAGTTAATAATGTTTAGTAACGTTTTCATTATCCTTACAGGGTTTCCTTCTTCCCCCTGAAGAGTTGGCATTATGCAAGTTTCTTTCCTTGGTCTTTGTGGCCAACACTGCTAAGCATTTACTAAAATAATTATTCTCTTCTTCTAGATCACACAGGAAGGCTGTATTTCCCAGCCTTCCTAGCAATTAGGTGTGGCCATGTGACCAAGTTCTGGCCAGTGGAATGCAAGCAGAAGTTCCAGGCTTGGTCCATTATATCCCTTACATACATTCTTCCATGCTCATTTACCTTGCTGACTTATTAGATGTCAGACTTTGGGATAATTTTGGTAGCTCCTGGTGAGATATCAGAGCAACTTCCAGTGTGCATCACTGAATATGTGGAAAAGAGCCTGACTCCTCACTTAAGCCCCTAGAATAATCCTGGTCTATTACATGATTGAGAAACAACTTCCACATTGAATCTGTGGTCTAGTTTACCCCAACAAATGCAGGCCTCTTCCCTTTGCTCTTGTTTTTGTCTAGGTTTTCTTTAATTATCTGCATCAACCACCATGTCAATCAGTATCCACTGGACATGTCTAATCTCTGAACCCTTACTTCTTCTGCTCTGAACTCTAATTCTACACCCTCTCTGACTAATTTCACATTGATACAAACTTGATTCCCCTAAAATAGAGCCATGATTTTGCCTCCCCCTTGCTCAGAATACTTAAATGATTCCCCATTATTTATAAAATAAAATCCAAATTCAAAATGGCACACTAGACTTTCCATCAGCAGGGTTAATAAGTCTATCGTTTAACTCTCTCATTTACCTCCTTGGCCCTCTTCTTTAAATATATCCCACATTTTCTCCTTTTGGTGCCATGTTTATGTTCATTCCACTGTCCCCACCTGGGAACATCTTTCTGTCTTCTCTACATTTGCATCTTGAAATACAATCTCAAGTTGTACATAAGTCAAAGAGTATCTATCTGTGCCCAACAGAAAAAATAACTGTCCCATTTCTAAATGAAGACAATATTTCTTCTGTACTTGTGAGTGCTGAGACAATCTCTATAGATATACATATATTTACACAGATGGGTTTACATTGATAAATCTGCTTGCCTAGGAGTAGAGATTCACCCCCATCGACATAAATGCAGATTTATAGATTTAGAAAGGATAACTTGCTCAAATGCTATTGAAATCCTACTAATGGTTATAGGTAAAAAGATAAAGGTGAAAGGAGTGTTAGAAACTGAATAACACAGATAAAGAATGCGTTGTATTTTTATTATTCCAAAAGCAAATAATCTACACAAAATGAAGATACTTGCTTATGAAAAAAGTTTTGAAACAATAAGAATTATAAATATGTATCCTATGCAAATGTTCTTACAAAAATCAAAAAGGGAAAAAAGAAAACACGAATTATCTGCCCCTGAAAATCTTTAAGATAATAATAATAGGTAACAAATCGCCTTGGGGATGGTTGTGGTGGCTCACATCTATAATCCTAGCACTGTGGAAGGCCAAGGTGGGGGGACTACTTGAGCTCAAGAGTTCAAGACCAGCCTGAGCAAGAAAAAAACCCTATTTCTACTAAAACTAAAAAAATTAGCCATCGTTGTGGCAGGCACCTCTAGTCCCAGCTACTCAGGAGGTTGAGGCAAGAGGATTGCTCAAGTGCAGAACCTTGAGTTTGCTATGCACTAGGACATCATGGCACTCTACCCTGGGCAACTGAGTGAGGCTCCGTCTCAAATAAAGAGAAAAAATTTATCTTGGATGGTTTAAATTTATGCTATACAATATGTATATGGCCACAGAGGATGTGGTACATGGTTTGCATTCTATGAATGTGTTGACAGGGTAAAATTCACAGCAGATTTTAAAGACTTAGCATGAAAAAAGAATATAAATCACAGCACTAATAATTTTTATACTGATTACTGAAATAATTGCACTTTGTATACATTTTCTTAAACAAAACAGGGCTTTCAAATTAATTTTACCTATTTCTCTTCAGTTTTGAAAACAGGGCTACTAAAAAATTTAGAATTATTTTAAAGCTCATATCCATTTCTACTGGCAGGGTTAGTACAAATAATCACTTGCCTGAGGCAGAAGACTAGATGGAGACACCTCTGATAGAGCTGTGAAGTTACATGATTGGAAGATTTCGCCCAGAAGCCAGTATGACTTAATGTAAAATTCTCCTAATTTTGGAAAACAAAAGAACATCAAGTGCCCCTGAAATGGAAATAGATTTGCTCCATGGCTGACCAGGGCCAGGACCTTCACTGATACATGGAGGAGGGAGTTCCTCATGCTCCAGGACTGGGATGGAGAAGGAAGTTAGGGTGAGAGAGGCTAATGGTGATGACCGTGAAACCTGATGAAGAGCGAGGGTCTGAAGTGTGAAGGGGAGACACAGGTCTCCCAAGACTCACCTAGGAGACAGGACAGAAATGAGAGCACACTCATATGTATGCACACACACACACACACACACACCCTTCCTCCTGGCTTTTCATTCAAGGTTTCTAAAGATAAGATGACCTAGTTTCATAACCCACTTTAAACCAATCCTGCATGAAGACTCTGCTTCCCCAATCTTGTCCCTGAATCCAACTGCGAGGCACTGTACCAACTGTGCTACGTCCCTATCTGCTTGGGAGAAGCGCTGCTTTTCTTAGCATCTCAACTAAAGGAGAGCAGGGGTGGTCTGGATGGGGAATCTGGTTTTGTTCATGTTGTATTTTCCACAGCTCTCAGGACTGGAGGAAGATTTCCAGGAAGGTGGGCTGGGGGATTAAAAGCAGGGATGCTGGACTCAAAACCAACATGCCGTTTAAGAAAGATCTTGGTTTTCCACCATCACTGTTCTGGGGATTGTTTTAGGTAGCGTAATGCCAAAAAGAAATTATAAAACAGTGAAGACAAAAAGGAGACACACCCCCTGTGTTCTCTGATACAATACTACAAGCAGGGAAGCACTCGCCAAGTCCTAATGAAGTCTCCATTGCAACAGAGGCATGTGAAGACACACATTAGAAGACACACGTTATCTGGGGAACAGACACATCTCTGCATGGGCTAGCTCACCCTAAACTGGGAACTTGAAATCCAGCCCAGAATATGAGAATTCTTTTTCTTTTTTTTCTTTTTTGAGCATTACCTCCGTCCTTTCTAGTAATTTAGCTTGTTTGCTGCCAAACTAGCTTGGCTGATGTGCATGGTATGGTGTCAGAGGGAGCAGCCCCTGCAGGTTGTCACCTGGAAGGTAAAGGGAAGACACCATCGGGAAAGGTTGGAGTATCAAACATCTGTATGTGTGAGATCTAACCCGAAGCATTGCATTAGGAAGAAAATTCTTTTTTTTTTTTTTTGTACAGACAGAGTCTCACTCTATTGCCCTCAGTAGAGTGCTGTGGCATCACACAGGTCACAGCAACCTCCAACTCCTGGGCCTAGGCAATTCTCTTGCCTCAGCCTCCCAAGTAGCTGGGATTACAGGAGCCCGCCACAACACCTGGCTATTTTTTTGTTGCAGGTTCTAACCTGCCACCAGGTTCTAACCTGCCACCCTCAGTATGTATGGCCAGCGCCCACTGAGCCACAGGCGCCACCCCAGGAAGGAAATTTTAAAAAGTGTTAGTTGGGATTCAAATTGCTATTAATGTTTGGAAAATCAGTCAATGCATATACACAGTGACTCCCTGAAAGCCACAGGACACATCTGCCATCAGCACCACAACAGTACCTTTGAATGAAAGGTGTGGCAGTCACATCTCATACCACACCTAAATAGAATACAGTAGCGTTTCTATACTAAACTGACAGCAACACCTCCACATTGTTTTTGGAGTAGGTTTCTAATGGATTGAAATTTACAATTTAGTAAATGGCTTAAAATTACTTCTACTTTTGAAACAAACTTCGGCAGCTGACTAACATAATGCCTGTTGATAGTCTGCTTGAATTTGCATGCAAAAATGGGCCATGAGAGAACACATATTGATTATTTAAGTGTTTGAACTATTTTTAAAGACTCCTGTTTAAGAGCTTTGAAAATTATATTGGGTGAATTTCCTTTATAAAATTTCCTAAGAGACTAGCTGAACTTTATACCCCAGTTAGTCAGGATCCACTCCTTTGAAAGCCTTAGGCTTACTCTTTCTTAATGACTTCCAGGATGGGTATGCCAAGGAGAAAATGGTATTTGTGTAAGTAAGTAAACATGCACCTGAGAGAAGATGCTTTTTAAAGTAAAATAATAGCACAAATTCATTTATTTGTCAAGGAGTCTTTGAAGGTGTATCTACCAAGGCCTTCAGGAACTGAAGATTATCTCAGTGCTTGTCACCTCCCCATAAAATGTTCCCTTCTTGCTGACTGAGCAGAAAAGCGCAACCAATTTATCTCCTGATACCAGGATCCAGGGGACTACCGAGTCCACGATGCTGTGCTCTCCACTGTGGAGAGAAAACAAGCAAAAAACACGGTCGTCCTTTCAAATAGCTTGAAATCTAACTGAAGGCTGCAAATAAGAAAGTCAAACAAAAACACTAATTTGGTTCTAAGGTTTGAAAAACAATGCACTATGTGTGAAGAAGACATGAAATAAACAGAATTTGTTCCATTGAAAAGACAAGCATGACTTGGCAGAGAGCAATAGAGGAAATTTCTATAGGAGATAACAACATCCACACAGGGTTGAGCCCAGGGTCCACTGTTGTCAGTAGAAGACACAGGCAGCACGCTGAGGACTGACCTGGGTACTCTCCACACACCAGCACTACAGTTCTGTCCCCGACACACAGGGAGAGACAAGCCTGGCACAGGCAGCAGGAGTAAATATTGCCAAAGAGTCCTCAAGGAAATGAGCCCAGGTAGGGCAGAGGATCCTGCAAGTCATAATGGGCAATTTGAGTAAAACACAGAGAATATCCAGGACTTCGAAGAAGAAGCTAAAGCTAAGAGACAGTATCTGTCACTAAGCAGGGAACTGAGAACATGAAAATGGAATACGTAAAGAAAATTATTAAGTTCATGTGCCCAACATATAAAAATTAACTGCTATGTAAAAACAGACACACTGACCAAGGGAACGGAATAAAGAACCCAGAAATAAACACACACATTGGTAATGATCTTATTTTTGACAAAGGTGCCAATAAGAACATACACTGGGGAAAGGACAATCTTTTTAAGAAAAGATACTGGAAAACCGAATATCCGCATGCAGAAGAATGAAACTAGATATTTATCTCTTGCCATATACCAAAATCACATCAAAATGTCTTAAAGACATAAATCTAATGACCTGAAACTATGAAACTACTAAAAAGAAGACATGGGGAAGAGCTCCAGGATATTGGTCTATATAATGATGTCTTGAGTAACACCCAAAAGCACGAGGAACCAAAGCAAAAATGGACAAAGGAGATCACATCAAGCTAAAACTTTTCTGCTTTGTCTCTTCACAATGGGACAAAACATTTGCAAACTGTCCATCTGGCACACTGTTAACAACTAGAATATAAAAGGAACTCCAATAAGTCCATAGGAAAAATTCCAAATAATCTGATTAAAAAGTGGGCACAGAATGGCACAGACATTTATTACAAGTCATACAAATGATTAACAGGAAAATGCTCAACATCTTCAGTCACTGGAGAAATGTAAATCAAAAGTACAATGAGATATGATCTCACTCTGGTTAAAATGGCTTTTATCAAAAAGACAGCTAATAATAGACAAGGGAACCCTCACCCCGTATTGGTGGAATATAAATTAGTGCAACCACCATGGAGGAAAGTTCCTAAGAAAACCAAAAGCAGAGCTACCATGTGACCTAGTAATCCCACTGCTAGGTATGTATTTAAAGAAATGGAAATCAGAATTTTCAAGAGATCTCTGCCCTCCCATGTTTGTTACGGCACTATTCACAATTGCTAAGATTTATAATCAACCTACGAATCTATCAACAGATGAATGGATAAAAAAATTGTGAGACATATACACAGTGGTTTGTAAAAAACAATAAAATCCTGCAACTTGCAACAACATAAATGGAACTGGAGAACATTAGTTAAGTGAAATAAACCAAGCAAAGAAATACAGAAAGACAAATCTCACGTGTTCTCACTCATGTATTAGAGCTAAAGAATGAAAACAATTGATCTTGTGGTGACAGAGAGTAGAACGATGGTAACTAGAGGCTGAGAAAGAGTAGCTGGGGCAGGGGGAGGATAACATGGGGATGGTTAATGGGTACAAAGTTATACTTAGATAAAATGAGCAATATTTGATAGTGCAGCAAAGTGACTACAGTCAACAATAAGTTAGCGTATACTATAAAATAACTAAAAGAGTGGAGCTGGAATGCTCCTAACACAAAGAAATGATAAATACTTGAGATGATGGATACCCCAGTGACCCTGATTTGGTTAATACATGTTGTATGCCTGTATCAAAAATCACACATACCTTAAAAATATATACAACTATTATGTATCCATAATAATTAAAAATTAAGACAAAAGGAAAAAAAGAACTACCTCAATAGGCTCCTCCTAGCCCAGATGTACTGTGCCTACAGTCCAGACTCACTAAATCAGGGCCCACCTGTGTCTCAGGCATCCAATAAACAGAGCCATCCTCACAGCCCCTTACAAAAGGATATTTAGGAAATATAATGACTGTACCCTTTCAGATGACTTTGGCACAGGCTAGAGTCACAGCAGGGCCCTTTCAAGATTTTAAATAAGGTGATACCTGCACACTAAGATCCTAATTCCAGGTTGACTCTGACTTGCCTCACAACTTCAGACACTCTGAGAACAGCTTTTATATCTGTTCCAAGGATGAACCAAGGAAAATAGAGAGGACATAAGCCTTTGGGAGGACTCCTACAAATCCCCTAAGCCAAAGAGTTACAGAGCAAAGTGAATTTCTCCCTGAAAGACAAGAGGGTGGAACGGGGAAGGAGGAAACCCTAGCCATTCCTGCTGAGCCCTTGTTCTCCCACTGTGGTAAAGACCATCAGAAGCACAGCTCAGCATATTGAGCTCCCTTATGTCATGAAAGGCAAGGAACCAGAGGTTTTTTTTATGTTTTAATTATTGCCACCTTCCTCCTTATTTATGAGACTCTTCGGAGGCTCTGAGCACACAGAATCCTGAATAAGTAAAGTTTGATCATTTCTATATGCTGAGTCCTGAAGAGGAGGTTGATGGTGGGAAATAGGGCTCCACAGAGCGGGTGGGAAAGGGAATGGCAGAGACAAGTCAAGCTCAAGGACCCTCTTTCACCTTAAATGGAGCAAAAATATTTTTGGTTTGGCTTCCTAAAAAGAAGAACAAACTGAAGTGATAAAAATGAGATTTTTTTTTTATTTAAATAGACATTCATGAGCTCTTTTGCAGTTTTTGGCCGGGGCTGGGTTTGAACTCACCACCTCCAGCATATGGGGCCAGTGCCCTACTCCTTGAGCCACAGGCACTGCCCAAAATTGAGATTGTTGAAAAAAGCACATTCATTAGGAAAAGCTAAAAATTGTAAAGCAAGAGTAAGTAAAGACTTACCAAAAATAGTCACTGAAAATACAGTAGCACCTCTGTACACTGACCACCCAAGGGACTATAACAAACTGGCCAACATATGGAGGTGGTCAGCATAAGGAACAGGCCTGCTGAGCTGACACATACCCATCTGGTCTTTGAAAATTAGGTCAACTTAATAGGTGGTCAAGGTAGGGAGGGGATCAACTATGGAGAGTCTGTGATATTTTTAACAGCTTGCTTCTTCTTCTTGGCTAAAACACATTTTACATGACTATAATAAAGAAACATACATAGAGTTGGTCAAGGTTTGGTTTCTGTCTGCTAACATGAATATTAGTCCACAAACATGCTGTTATTTCTGAGTAACGTCATCATTCCTCACCCATCAGCCTTCAGAGAGAGTATCTCCAGAAGGTGCTTTCCATTTTCCCTCCGTTGTTCAGTGTTCCCAGTGTGTTTCCTGCCATGTGGTAATTTCAATAGCCACCGTGCCGGCATGCTCCCAAAGAGGAGAGGAGGAAAGGGAGGAATAAAAGACCTCTACGCTCCATCCCAGCCTCAGTTCCATTTGCTCTTCCCCCTTCTGTATTGCAGCCTCCCACCACTAGCCCAAAATATCTCCCTGATGAACCATTCGTTACATACTTCTGTACTGGAATCAGAAAGTAATACCTTCTAGCCAAGCTCTGGCTCAAGCGGGACACTTATTTTTTTGAAAGCGTTTTCTGCTGAATACTTCAAACACCCAAGGGGAGGGGAGCACCTTTCTCTGTACCCCTTCACTGGACCCCATCAGACTGTATTTCAGCTGTTGGATTCTAAGCTCCTTGAAGACAGAAGCCTATCACCTTTACTTCCAAGTCCTGAGGCACCAACACAGACTCCGCCACAATGTGGACACTCAACAAACATTTGATAATTTAATTAATTCACCAATTACTTTATTTGTGAACAAATAAATCTGCAGTTTGGACAGTTCACATTTAAACTTTCACATTTGCTGCCACATTTGATCCCGTCAACACCCAGAGAGTCCCCTGAGGGAGGGACTACAACCATCCCCACATTTGCAGATGAGGACGCCGAGTTGGAAAGAAATTAAGTGACTTGACCATTACTAATTTCACAAGGGGGGATGAAACAATTGAATAAACGTTCCTATCTAAATTCTTTAAACCAACCTTCATTACAATCTCACATCTCAAAGAGGGTCCTGCTGGATTAGATCAGAGGGTTGTTTAGAACTTCTTGAATATTGAACTATTTTTTTCAAATTGTTGATTCATAATACACAATTACCCCCGGTCCATGAACATCCCTCTTTGATTTTTATGTATCTATTGTTTATACATTTAATTCTTTTTAATTATGCAAACACTGGTGTAAATAAACTCTATTCAGATTAAGATTTGTTAAATAACTGCCATGGAATAAAGAGAAAATCCAGGAAAGGAATATTCTTCCTGAACACTAATCCAATGTGCTCAAATGATACCTGAGTAGTCTCAGTATAATAATATCGCCATTAAAGAAGAAGCTGGATTTCAAGTATGTCCAGTCTTTTGCTATGTACTTCATAACAGTAGGCAGCGTTTACATCAGTGTGTGTCCAGAATGTAAAATAAGAATGTTAGGGTGTGCTGTGGGCACAGGAAGATATGTTATAATACAAAAGACACAAAATGAAATAAAACACCACTTGGTTCCTGAACCCCACCATTCCCTTTTATTCAGGGAAAAAGAATATGGATTACCTCTTCTATTCAAACTCAACTAAAATTGCTAAACAAGATTCATCAAGACAGACTGGCAGAATTTCAGATCAGCCCTGCTGTACCTGGACGATGTCTCCCATATTGCTTCAAGAAGAGATGCCGTTTTCATTCTACAATTAGAGATAGTTCTTTGACCAAGAATCGACTCACCAAGGACTCTTAACATATGTGTTCTAATTGTCTAAAGAATTTCAGACTGCAATCTTCAAACTAAGCTAATATTTTTTGAGGGTGTATTTTGGTTAAAATGTTATCATGAGCTAATAAATTCAGCCCACTGATGCAAGACCCATCTACCTTCGGGCTATATGTGCACACTCAGGGGGCTTAGGGGGCACGTAATAAGCAACAGGAGCTCATAGAGTGCCTGGGATGTAAAGTGAAGTCATTATCTGTTGAAAAAAAAAGACTCCACCCCCAAAAAGTCAGTCTGAGCTGAGAAAATCAAACTTAAGAGTCCATGATGTTGCACTCAGCACAAGCTCTATTCATCTTCAACTTGGCAGAACCAGTAAAGGGTGTGCATAGGGTTCTTTTTATCTCACAGCTGCAAAGCCAGGCAACAGTGCTTCAAACGATTCACAAAGTTTTTATTTTAATCTTGGACACATCTCACTTCATATAAAGGAGCTATCCCCATAGGCATTTAGAAATCATTTGGAAATAGAGCTACTACAGCTTAGATATCTGAAGACTGGCCAGCGAACAATGCTGAAAATTATTAAGCAAGTCTTGCTTGTAGCGATGGGAACCCTGAGAATGAGAGAAGCATAACGTGCAAGTGAACTTAGGTTTAAATGAAAAAGCGACACCTACACTCCAGTCCAGAGTCGCTCTGGGCTCCTTCGCTGGACCATTTGCCACGGGAAGGCTGAGCGGGTGTGCAGGAGCCAGATGCTGGAGGCCTGCCCGGGAGATTGCTTTCCTGCAGCAAGAAGACAGAAACACAGAGAAAAACCAGCATCAGAATCTCATACAGAGCTCAGAATTTCTCATAAGATAGAAACGACACCTGAGTTAGTCTTCTACATCTGAAAACCTTTCCATGTGTATTAGAATATGCTCTCTGAAGAGCAGGGTATAGACAGAAGGGGTCACGTGTAGAAAGGCAGGGAGGTTGAGGGGGACATTATGGGGAAAGACTGCATTAGGGCCCCAAATTAACATATAAACCCTATTCAGGGTAGCGGGCAGGAAGAAAGGTCTTATCTCTTTATTTATGGAAAAGGCCTGGGGTTTGGGCAGTCACAATACTTGGACAATTGTAACCTTGCCAGAGACTAAAAGCAAGAAAGGCAAGCCTCTGAGGTATTTTACGGAAATTTCTCCATTTCCTAGCAAAGCACACTCCAGACTGGTCACAGCTGAAAGTTCACGCTTACTCCTCTCTCCTCACAAGCACACCCTCCGTTACCCTTGCACAGGACTACTTGAGCTTGGGGTTCTAAATGGGAAAGGACCGATTTGCATCTGCCAAGAAAAAACCAAACACACTCATGAGATTTTAAATTCATTGGGTAGAATATGACAAAATTCAGGTCAAGAGGAGAGAATGAATCAGGAGAGGTTGAGATAGTCAGCCCTGACCTGAGTATGCGAAGATAAGAGGTAAGTAAGAGAAGCTACTTTGGCAAAGGAAATATCACTGAGCAAAGGGAAGGGAGGAGTTCTCAGAGCAGAATGGAGAGCAGAAAAAAGAAGGAGCCCCTAGGGAGAACTGTGATATCATCAGGGATTAGGAAAGGTCAATTTCTGGACCCCTTCAAAAATGTCAGATGAGGGTCTCAAGCTCAAAAATGAGTGCTGACTTGTGAACTAATGAAGTGGCTCCCTGAAACTGAGAGGGGCTTTTCCTCTAAAGCAATATTTACGGGTGGTTTGAGAGGCCTTGGATTAACATTAGAAGGGTCTTATGATGCTGCAGCTCTAAGTCCTGAATCAGTAGGAGGGTGAGGCACAGGAACCTGTACTCATACACACGCCCAAGGTGTTCCCTTCTGTGCACAAAGGGTTTCAAAATTTCTCTATGGGAGCAAGTACATTTGGACAGACCTCTAAAGAAAATCATCAGCAACTTCATTATTTGTTACTTTCAAACTGTCTTTCTGTAGCTTATGTCACATGACGTGAATATCCCAGTAAGAACCTACTACCTGAGACTGGGGTTGTGGACACACTAGGTCCCCAGAGAGGCCCGGATCCTCAGACTCCTTCACCTTCTGATTCTACAGAAGGACAAGGCTCCAGATAGTGGAATGGAGAAAAGGAAAGCAGAGACAGCCAGAATCCCGCCAGGCCTGAGCCAACGAGCCTACTCATGTCTTCTGCAAATGCCACCCAGAGATGCAATTTGTAAAGTTAAGCAAGATGAACAGAGTCCCAAAACCGGAGCATAGGCTGAGTAGAAGCCAGTAAAGAATGCAGGATCGTGCAACCACTAGTCAATCACCAAGTATATCAGAGACCTCAGCATGTGTCTAGACCTCTGTTTTTCTTTTTGAGTCACTTATATTCTACACAGGAATTCCCAGAAATAGCAGATGTGTCTTCAGCAGTTGGAAGCGATCGTAACAAGATTGCTGGTAGCCTACTTTCAGAAGCTCCCACTGGGCAGCAGGTAGTATACTTGCCTTATATAATCCTCCGAAGAAACATTACAAGTATGGGGGCCTTTACTGATGACACAATATTCTTTTCCTCACTTTCATCAAAGCAAATAATTAACAACATCAATTTTGGCCCCTTACCCCAAGGTATATTCCAAGTCATTAAGCAATAAGAACAGTGGAAGATTTGTACATGGTGATCCTTTATCCCCAGCAATTTCCTTCCTCTCACTTTCAAGGTACTTCCTTAGTGTGTCTGAACCACAGTTCTTTCATAAGAAAATCAGACCTCTGGAGGAGGAGTTAGAATCTATAGGTCCACCTCTAACCACAACCTAAGCATAAATACGCTTACAAAAAATACCAAAACTCTTGGTGCCCCAAAGGCCAAACCTCTTAGAATGGCTAAAGAATTCCTAAATCTTGAATTAACTTTTTGAAAAAATGAATCCTTTATCTTTTCATGAACAGTCTAAGACAGTTATGGTCAGGAAAAAAGAAATCTTTCTAAAAGGGAGGAAATAAAATTCTACTGTCAAGCACCTATAGAAACCAGAAAACAAATGAGTTTGACTCATCAGAATTTATATACTCTGACCACCAAAACCTGATTACTCTTCCAAATTCAGACTCCAGGAAGGGCAAATTGTTCAAATCATCAAATTAGAATGCAAGGGATCTATGTGCCTGTGCACAGAAGAAAAGAAACATACAAATGCTTAGCCCTGAATGAAAATACAGTCAACTCACACTCTTTTCTAGCCTGTGAATACAATTAGGTATGGACTTTTGTTGATCGTTTACTCCTCATTGTGGATACAATCTAAGGTTGGTTTTATGTAGCATTCATAGAGAAAAATTGTATACCTTCTACACACATAAATGTCAATTATGATAAAAAATAAGTAATAAACATGACATGGTCTGCCAGGTTGTAACTGAACATGAGTTTAACAGAAAGACATAAGTCAGTGGGTAGTGTACCAGCCCCATATACTGAGGATGGCATGTTCGAACCCAGCCCCAGCCAAACTGCAACAAAAAAAATGGCTGGGTGTTGTGATGGGTGCCCCTGGTCCCAGCTACTCTGGAGGCTGAGGCAGGAGAATCGCCTAAGCCCAAGAGCTGGAAGCTGCTGGAAGCTATGACATCACAGCACTCTACAGAGGGTGGCAAAGTGAGACTTGGAGAAAAAAATATATAAGAATAGGGAGAAAATGTTCAGGTACTCTAGGAGGTAGGAAGTAATTTTCTGATTATAGTTTTCCATTTTTCTAAATAACCATGGAGAAAATTCATTTTTCCAATAACTCATACATGTATACACATTTGCCTTCAAAATAAGAAAGTAATTTCATTATATCTCAGAGTTCAAATAAACTTAGTGTAAGTTACTTTTCTATTTGAATTTATCTTAGTGGTGGAAGATGACATTTAAGAGTCTGGTAGAACTTGGTGTGTGGTTGGAGGGGGAATAAGGGAGCAATGGCTTTATGCTGCAATTCGCTCTGATAAACAAAAAAAGTCAATGAGATTTCAACTTCTCATTCTTTCCTCCTGCTCAGAATCCTCCTAAACCCACACAGTCAGCAAAACTGTGAAATGCCAAGGATTATTTCTATTAATTTCACAGCAACACTTCATGGAGGCTGACTGCAATCATAAAAGCATCGTTGAAAAGAACTGTGATATTAACTGTGAAACAGCTATGAAAAGAAAATATCCTGTAATGTAGTTTCAGTAACACAAAGTCAGAGTTAATGACAATTACCTGACATGAAAGACCTCTAATGTATTTAGAATATAAAAGGCAGCATACATTTTAAATAGCATTCTATTATTTCCTTCACTTCATTCAGTAAGACTATAAACTCCTAAAGGACAGGGCTCAATTCATCTACTAATCTTGTTATATCCTAGCCCTGGGGTAGACACAGCATATATTCAATAAATGCTTTCTGAGTTAATGAATGAACTTGACCAAGAAGCCAGGAAAACAGCTTGCTGATTAGATCAAGGGTTGAGAAATCTGATTAGTATAATTTGAATTATATGCCAGGCCTTACATTTCAGAGATATTCTTTCCTGAGAGAGTCAGAAATCCTTCAAAGCAGCTCTTTAAAAATAAATGCAAATGAGCTAGAATCCGTATTAAGAAGCCTAAGAAACATCAAAACGGCTTTGTGTGATCAACAGTAAAATGAAATCCTACAGCTACATTTGTAAAGGGTGTATGGTGTTAATATTTTTATAATTTATTTACTGAAATAAATATGTAATATACACTCTTCATAAACAGAATTTTTGAAAAATGTATGAGAAAACACACAAATAAGTGATTATTTAGCCAGGATACCCTTTAGTTCTCTATTTTCCAAATTACTCTCCATTCTCTCTGGTCCCACTCTGACTCTGTGTCTATGTGGCTCCGATTTTCTACCCATCCCCATGTCTGAGTGATTCTACACATGCCAGTAGAACGAGGATCCTCCTACAGACTGAAAAGGTGCTAGAGAATCAGTAGGTCCCCTAGCCAAGGTATCTCCTAAAGACTGACACATTAAAGACTTAGAGACTGGTGAGCTCATTCCATCCCATTGTTCTAGAACCAGCCTTCTCAAAAGTTACTCAGTACCTTGGTTTAATTCCCCAAGTCCCAAGTGCCTCAAGAGAGATCTTAATTACTGTGTGTGTGTGTCAATCTGTTTTTCTCATAATATAAGGGAAAAACTGACTTCACTTATATGCAAAGCAGCCCATAATGCTTTTTGGTTGACCTAGACAAATGCTAAAGACAGTCCACACAATCAGAAACCATCCCAAGCTCTGGACAAAATCCAAATATTCCACCAAAGGATTTATGTAGGGGAACACATCGCATCATTATCTGAGACTAAGTTCCACTCCATGTTATAAACTCAAAGTATTATTTTGACAATTTTCTAGGCAACTACCCAGAAGAAAAAAAATCATTTTGTCCTAAGAACATTTGCACTAAATTGTTTATCTCAGCTCAATGTACAATTGCCAAGTAGAAACAACCTAATTGCCCACCAACTCTGGAATGGATTAACAAGCTGTGGTATATGTATACCATGAAATGCTATTCAGGCACTGAAAAAGATGGAGACTTTACATCTTTTGTATTAACTTGGATGGACAGGGGACACATTCTTCTTAGTAAAGTATCACAAGAATGGCAAAGCAACTATCCAATGTACACAATACTAATATGAAACCAGTAGATGCTTGAATACATGCCCACATAAGAGAAAAACTCAATTCAATTCAAGTTAGGGGGAGGAGGAATGAGAGAGGGGGAGATGGAGGAGGGAAGGGGATTGATGTGCTCCCACCTAGTGGGCACAATATAAGAGAAATACAGCACACGTCTCGGGTGAGGGACACAACTACAAGAGAGACCGTACCTAACAAATGCAAACATTTGATCCTAGTTGTTTATACCCTCACATTAACCTAAAATTTAAAAAACTTTTTTCAAGAACATGATTAGTTTCCTGAGGGCATAAGTCATTCGGAAAATCACTGTTGGTTTTGAATCTTCAATAGAATGTATCAGTATTATTCTACATATGTTATTTTCATAACGGTTCTCCAACAGTAGTACTAAGCCCTTGCCCACAGTGGAATTTGAGAATCAGTCCACTTAAAAGGCTCTCAGGTATCTCTAATGTGTGAACCACTGTTCCACATGGATGTGCAAACCTCTGACTACCTCATTATGTCTGTTAATGAGACTCAACCCAGGCATTTACATATTGAAATACATTCATTCAGTCAACAATGTATTTACTAAATGTCTATTTTATGCCAATAACTGTTCTACATGTGCAGAATTCATGAATAAATAAAACAAAAAACTTTGTGAAGTTACATTCTAGCAGTTACACACAAGCACAGAATCATTTTACGTGTCTCACGCATCCCTCACAACAGTAAGGTAGGTGCCTCTATCTTGCATTAAATTTTTAAAACTACAGTGCAGAACACTTAGGCTACGTGTCCAAGCTCATACACATAAGGAGAGGTCTGAGTGAGATTTGCATCCAAGCATCCAAGTCTGAAGTGTACACACTTACACTTTACAATCCCACACTTTTATGAAATGCTGACAGCACACATCTACATAGCAAATGAGACTTACTACACAGTTAGCATCTTCTACACTAATTTTCTAATTTCCTTAATTATAAATGTACTATCTCCCTAACAAGAATGTAAGCTTGCACTAGAGAGGACATGCTTAGTAGGTATTAGAGTGCAGAAGTTAAGAATGCAACTTACCTTACCAGCAAATAACTATGTGGTAAGTTAGGCTCAGTTTCCTTATATGTAAAATAAGATCATGCCTAATTCAGGTAGTAGTGAGAAAAAAAAATGTGTACAGGATGCTTGGCATAGAGCATCTAAGTAACAATAGCTAGTTGCTGCTATTATTCTCATACATATTAGCAGCCCCCACAGCATCAGTCAAAGCTAGGTATGTGGTAAATCTCTGAATAAATATGTGCTTTTTGATTGCTCTCAAACAGTCTAAGTTCCCTGGACACTTCTGATCATTCAATAAACATCTGACAAGCTTCCATCGCATTTCAGGCAGTTCAAAGAGGTTATTCAAACAGGAGATTCTTCTTCTAGTTAGCAAATAATTCCATGGTTGTCAAAGGAATCGTCACTCTTCCCGGATTCACCTACCTTCCTAATACAAAACTAGAAACACCACACTCTCTCCTCAGACAAGTTTACCAACAATATTTTTTTTAAAAAAAATACAATGCAAATGCCACTGGAATTATTTATTTTATTACATTCATGTAAATGAATGCAATATCAAAATATAATTTTTTGCTTAATATGTAAAAATGGACTGGCTGCTAAATGCCCTAAAAACTTGTGAATGCATCTCTATATGGGTTTTACTTGTCAAGTATAGTTTATAATACATCCATAATGCAATGCTGGTATGGACTTGGTGTGGGATGTGGCAATAAACCTCACTTTCAAACAAGATGGGATTATTTAACTGAGATTCTCTCAGGAGTTAATATTATTCTTTTTAAGGCATTATTTGAGAAATAAGGTAATTCTTAAGAATGAATAAAAACTAATCACATACTCTTATGAGCCAAATTGTGTCCCCCTAAAACCCTTTCTAGATGTTGAAGCCCCAATCACCAGTACCTGAGAATGTGAACGTATATAGAGATAAGGAATTTACAGAAAATCAAGTTAAAATGAGGTCATTAGGATAGGTCCCTGGTCCGATATGCCTGGCGTCTTTATAAAAAGGAGAAGTTTGGACACAGACACATACAAAGGGAGAAAGGCCTGTGAAGACAGAGATGAGGGACGCTGACAGTGGAGAGCATTCCTCTGCAGCCAAGATAGAAGTTATAGAGCAAATTCTCCTTCATGACCTTCAGGAGGAACCAACCATACCAACACCTTGATCTTGGACTTCTAGAGTCCAGAATCACAAGACAATAAATTCCCGTTGTTTAAGCCATTCTGTGTGTGGCACTTTGTTATGGCACTCCTAGCAAATACACATACTTCAAAATTAGACCCACAGTTTGGGTTTAGCATTTATAGGGTTTGGCTAACTTCTCTTTTCCAAGTGCCCCTTTGAAATTTTGGGTGCCTTCCCAGTGTAATGCTACCCTTGAGAAACCAGTCGTGTGTAAAGAGAAACACATTCTCATGAAAAGCCACTGCTCAAAATATCATTCTCATACAAATAGATGGTAATATACGATAAAGTTTTATTTAACTCAGTAATGAAGCAACCAGTAGACAAGACAAATGAAAATTCAAACATATATAAGAAATTCAGAGTTTAAAAAATTGAGATTTATAATAGGAAAGAAATACCTAAAGACTGCTAAGTTACATGTAAGAGTAGTTTACTCTCTAGAGATCTTCACCTCTGTGGCATTAACTCTCTTACAAAATCATAATGCATCAGCTTTACACAGGTTAACTTTTAACCTTATGGAAATGTAAACTGTCAGCACCTCTATCCATTTTAGATTATAATCAAATATACAGAGACCACAAAATTACAGTACCTGAGATTATCAGACAAGAATCAATTACTAAAGAACAGGATTCTGCTTTTATTGGAGCAGACTCATTAGAATCAAACAAAATACAACAAAATCAAAGAAAATAACCATTTTTTTCTTGTCAAAATTTAGAGTAATTTTATTCCCACTACTCATGGTTTAAACATTAGTTAGGATTTCTTGTTTATATTTATATGTATATATCTGTTTGGAATATTCTGGAAAATCTCATGAGATAACTTATCTCATTCTGCAGGCAATAATAACAACAATTTACTGGGCACCTAGTAGGCAATGGCTGTCCTTTTAACCATCTTCTCTTAGGTTGGGAGGAGACTCTGACAGAAATTTGTAGGAGGCTTGCTAGAGAGAGCTTGTCAGGGAGCAAGTGAAGCTGACTTGGCAAGGTAAGGAGACAGTGGTAAATAAACCACTGGGGTGGCCCCCCAAGAAGCTCTGAAACTGGGAATGACCCTTCAGAATTGTTCCAATTGAGGTAAAAGGACAAAATTTTAAACATCCACATCAACCAGTCCTTAAAAATGGGCAGCTCCTCAGGAGAACAGAACCATGTGCAAGAGATTCTTAGGGCAAGGATGATGCCTGGGAGGCTATGTGAAAAATAGTACCTTGGTTCTGAGAAACCATGCGGGAAGCAACCCATAGCACACTCTGAATATTCACTGTCAAACTGATGAAATCAATCATCTTATTACGCCCATTTTACAGATGAATCAACTATTATTAGAAAGTTTAAGTAACTTAGATAAGCTATATAACCTAATCAGTAAAAGGCCATGAATAGAGCCTAAATGTCTGGTTCAGAAGTCCCCCAATCACTCTGCATTCCCTTTTGAAGGGCGAGGGCCAGTAAGAAAAGAAGGCCCTAGCAGGGGGAAGGAGAGATTCACAAGATTTGGTAAGGCCAGAGCATGCGACAATTGCAATGAGCAGTGAAATGGTGTCTTGGTTGATCCATTTGGGCTGCTATGACAAAATACCATAGAGTGGGTAGTGTGACTAAGCCAGAGACATTTATTGCTCACAGTTCTGAAGGTTGGGAAGTCCAAGATCAAAGTGCCAGCAGATTTGGTGCCTGGTGAAAGCCTGCTTCCTGTTCGTTCATACAAGATGTCTTCTTCTTGAGTCTCCACATACAGCTCCCCTGGACCTCTTTCATATAGGCACTAATCCTATCCATGACCTAAGCACCTTCCAGATCATCTCCAAATACCATCACCTTGGAGATTAAGATTTCAACACATAAATTTGGGAAGGTCAGGAGAATAGATTCCCTGGGGTAGGGTAGATAAATATTTTAAGAACAGAGTCCAATGCTCACTGGAAGTTGTGTTGCTGTAATAGAAATGCCTTCTCTGCCTGCCCTTCTATATTTCCCACCTGCACTTCAGGGAAGTCTACCTCTTCTCACCTTAAAGGCAGTGAGATTTAATGAATGTGAGACTTGGAGAAGGGGCTGAATTTTACATCTAGGTCAATGAATATAGAATAGATTTTGCCTGCTGAGATAAAAAGATAATCCAGAATTGAGCCAATATAGGAAAAGCATTAGCCTGAGAACAGAAATAACCTTAAAATAATGCCCTTTGGGACTTCACAGAAATTTTTTAAGTGAAAGAATTTAAATTTCTGCACTGTTATTCCAAGTAAAATCATCAATAAAAAAGATTATCTTTAGAAGTCCCCCCCCACCTCTATCACATTTCTATGCTAGCATACTTGTCCCTATATACTTCAAATTCCCACTACCTTGACACCTCTGCTGTCACAATCACAATCTTGCTCAGCTGATGGAATCATTGAATAGTTAACTTAACACAGTTTGGTCAGCTGAAAACAGTTGTACTTCATGGGGGGAGGGGTATGTGCATTCTCAGAAAGGATCTATAAAGTGAATAACCAAAGGAAGGGAGTCAAATGACATGCAAAGTGGTTAAAATAATTTTCCTAAGCCATAATCCAGAATATCATCAACATAATGGCAAAGTTTGTGGTTAGGGGCAGAGACCTACCTACCTACCTACTTTGAGGCCACCCTAGGCATAATGGTGATGCTGACAGAGAGAGCCCTAGAGCAAACATTCATGTTAAGAGACCCTGCCAACTTGTATCTGTGAAAGGAGGATACCGGAGTAAAACAGAATTCACCCTCAATATTCAGAAGAAGATACTTGAATAAAAGAACTACTTAAAAGTAGGGCTAAAAACATCCCACCAATTTGTCTCAAGACTTACAATAAAGCAAAAGAAACCAAGAGGATGTGGCAA
Source organism: Galago senegalensis (assembly GCA_963575145.1). NCBI lineage: Eukaryota > Metazoa > Chordata > Mammalia > Primates > Galagidae > Galago > Galago senegalensis. The sequence goes on along the minus strand of CAUYTI010096476.1, from coordinate 15,039 downwards.
AGGAGAAAATGTATGTTAAAGCAGCCTGAGACTAGAGAGCAAGTGAATGGTTGTCTTGGTGCAGTGAACCAGAATTAGTATAAAAATAATTAAAATCTCAACCTTCTTTTTAGCATACCAAAGAAATTCAGCCTCATAATCTCTTCTCACATTTCTTATCTTTCAAATCACTTAATCACATTTACAACTTTACTAAATTCTCTTGGAGATCAACTTGGCTCTCAGCTTTATCTCTTAGTGCCAGGTAGAAAGGCAAAGTATCATATTTAAGGTTAAATAGTAAATCTGTGGCAGAGCCAGGAATACAAGTGAGTCTTTTCACCCTGTCCAACCTCTCTGCATTACCATTAGGTGGCCTTTGTCTATCTCATCCAGTCTGGCCTGAAGGTGTATTTGTTCTTTTCACTTTCCCTGCCTCCTAGCAACCAACTCATCACTAACCAAATCCTCATACATCATATGTGTCCTCCAGGCTTACTTGCAAAAAAAGGAATAATGGTAAAAACTTTCCATAAGCTAAAATAAAGGCTTCAGTCTGACAAAGGACATGTATGAAAAATCTGTAAGTAAAATCATACACAATGGAGAAGACCTGAAAAATTTTTCTCCAACATTGAAACACAGCAGGAATGTCTGCTTTTACACTTATTTTTCTTTTCTTTCTTATATTTTAATTTGGAGATATGGCCTTGAAATATCACCCATGCTGGAGTGCAGTGGCACAATCATACTTCACTGCAGCTTCAACTCCTGACCTCAAGCAATCCTTTCACTTCAGCTTTCTAAAGTACAGGGATTATAGTCATGAACCACCATACCTACCTACTATTTCTATTTAATGTTGTACTAGAAGTTCTAGCCAATGTAGTTAAGAGAGGGAGGAAAAGGAAAGAAAAAGTAAGCCATAATGATTGAGGAAAAAAAGAGTAAAACTCTGAAGATGGCATGATCATGTAAAATTTTAAGTATTCTACACAAATCTATCAGAGCAAGTGTGTGGGTTTTCAGTCCCAGTGTACAAAGGCCATGTGTAAACACTAACTCTATTTCTGTATATAAACAACTACAAACTGAAAAATAAAAGTTTAAAAATACCATTATCAATGGCACTCAAAAACATGAGTTATTAAAAGATAAATCTAACAAAATATGTGTAAGATCAACATTTAAAACTATAAAACATTATTGACATAAATACATAGGTAAAGATATCATATTCGTGTATTGAAAGATCAATACTGTTAAGATATCAAATCTTCAACGATTATACCAAGCATTAACACAACCCCTATCAAAACCCAGCTGATTTTAAATTGTATATAGAAATGAAGGAGACAAAAAATAGTCTTGAAAAAGAAGGAAAAGAGGACTTTCACTCCCCTATCATAAAATTTATCATAAAGATAAAAACAAAATCCAGAACATGTGATATTAAAGAAAATCATACGTAGAGCAATTGAAAAACATAGAAATTCAGAAATAACCCCACACATGCACATGTACAGCTTCAAAAGAGGCACTGAAAATTCAATGGAGAAAAGATTTCTTTTCAAGAAAAGTTGCTAAAAAAAAAAAAACTGGATATACTTATGGGAAAAAAATTAACCTTGACCCCTATCTCACACCATATACAAATAATGTGTCAAGAGGTCAAGAGGGATTACAGATAGAAACCTAAGTTAAAAGTGCAAAGGTTTCAGAAAAAAACATTTAAAAAAAACTCTGTGATTTTGGAGTATACAATATTTTTTAGACAGGATATAGAAAACAACACCATAAAAAAAGAAATTCATAAATTGGACTGTATCAAAATTAGACACTTCTATTTGCCAAAATAAGTAAAAGTATCAAGTGATAATTCTACTTACTCTGTCTCTCCTTTCTATTTCTGTGCCTGCAGTAGGAAAGGCAGAACTACAACCCCTGAACAGCTGCTCCTCCATAAAGGAAATGAAAACACTTCCAAAAACTGATAAAATCATTTTTTCAGAATTCTCTTAATTATTTTTCAAGAAGTATTTAGTCAAGAAAAATGACTAAACCTCAGTAAGAATTGTGACTTTTGTGGCATTGTTTCTCTATCCCCACCTATTTCTCCCTGATCTATAGTAGCACTAAAACCAAGACCAGCTCAATCACAGCAAAAACCTGCAGCTGCCTGAAAGGACAAAACATATTTGGAGCATTCCCAAAACACTATTCTCAGATGATTGTGTTAATTTGGTATGAGTGACATTCCCTGAAAACCCCCATTTTATAGCTTGGTTTTATTTGACCTGACTCAGACACCATTCAGCACTAACAGCATTTTCCTAGTGGTATTTGTTGAAAACAATAAGTCATGAATTTTTAACACTGTAGTTGCCTGAGGTGATGAAAACAATTGGGCCAAATAAGAGGCTATGCAAAAATCTTGAAAAGAAAAGTTGAGGAATAAGCTATCCATATAGTGCTCTGAAAAGGTCTGATGTATTCCTAGAAATGTAGAAACACACACACATGTGCAAGACTGTAAACTTTACCCTCCCAAATCTAAGAAGACCCAAAAGTCTCACCTCTGGGTAACATGAAGTCTTTACACAAGCAGCAAGTAAAAGCTGAGACAAAGATGTAAACCACCTGCCTGAGAGTTAGAGACATCCCCCACCATTCACACAGAGCTACATGGCAAAGCCAGGAGATTTACTAAACCTAGGCTTTTAAGGAAATCGCTGTCTAATATTAGATCATTAAGTGATCACTAAGCTAACCAAAGAGCAACTTCAGTAACCACACACAACATAAAAGACAGACTTTATAGAATTAGTCTATAAATAGGAATAACAGCAACATCAACAATTGTGGAGAGGTGAGGGAAAATCTTATGTTCAGAATTGTCACATTATGTTAGGTAAAATGTCCTTTTTTAAACAAATTTCATGAAACATGCATTCAAACAAGAAAGTGTCTGCCATACACCAAAAAAGAAGTAATCAATAAAAACTGTCCCTGAGGAAGATCACACATTATTAAAAAAATCATCTATCTGTATTAAAAATGTTTAAAGAATTAAAGGATACTATGAGAACAATGTCTCACCAAAAAGAGATATCATTAAATATATAGAAAATATTTAAAAGGATCCTAATAGAAATTCTGAAATTGAAAGTACTATAACTATACTATACTGAAGTAAAAATTCATTTGACAGCAGATTTAAACTGGTAGTCAATAGCATCAGTGAACTTGAAGACAGGTCAATTGAAATTGCTCATTTTGAGAAATAGAAAGAAAAAAATAATGAGGAAAAAAAGAAGCAGCTCCTCAAAGACCTGTAGGACACCATTATGCACACCAGCAGATTTATAATGACTATCCCAAAGACATTTATAATGACTATCCCAAAGCAATAAAGAAAAGGGGGGAAAAAAGTATATTTGAAGGAATAAAAAAAATTTCCCAATCTGAATGAAAAGTGAAAGTGAAAATTTGTCTGCACATTTTAGAAGCTTAAAACACTTCACATAATATAAACTCAAAGAACTCCTCATCTACACATTTAAGAAGCTTAAAAAACTTCACATAATATAAATTCAAAGAACTCCTCATCTAGAAACATCATAGTCAAACTGTCAAAAGCCAAAGATAAAGAGAAAATCTTGAAAGCAGCAAGAGGAGAATGAATCATCATATACAAGGGATTCTCAATAAGATTAACAGCTAGATTCTGATCAAAAAACATGAAGACTTAGGAGGAAGGTAGGAAGATGACATATTAAAAGTACTGAAGAAAAAAAAACCTGTCAACCAAGAATTCTACATCCAGCACAACTATCTGTCAAAAACAAAGATGAAAGAACTTCTGTGACAATAGTTCATAAATGGAAGATATATACATCTGCCCAACAGACCCAGGAAAAAATTAAAAAGCTCAGTATCTTAGACATTGGGAAAACATAAAGCAAATCCACAATGAAATTTGATTTCACATCACTAGAAGCAAAAAGATAGGAAATACAAAATGTTGGCAAGAATATGGAACAACCAGAACTCTCAGACATTGTTGGTAGAAGTGTAAAATAGTAAATCACTTCAGAGCTATTTGATAATTTTTAATACAGTTAAATATAAAATAGCAATATGACCCAGCAATTCCACTGCTAGATATTTATACAAAAGACATAAAAATTTGTACATGAATATTCATAGATGTTTTATTCATATCAGAAATATTCTTGATATTCTATCAAGAGGAGATTGGATAAAAGAAACTATGCCATATTCATACAATGAAATACTACTCAGAGATAAAAAAGAATGAACTACAGATACTTCCAACGACAAGAATGACTCTCAGAAACATTATTCTAAGTGAAAATAATGGGAAACAGAAAATAATATAATGTATGTATACACATATATTTATAAAGTTCTAGTACAGACAAAACTAATCTATTGTAATAGACACTAGAACAGTGGTCTGTGGGTGGAGGGGAGGGAGGTGATTGGGAAAGCACACAAGTTAACTCAACTTTCTGGGGTAATGAAAATGTTTTATATCTTGATGGAGCTGTGAGTTACACGGTTGTCTATATTTGTCAAAACTCATTATATATTGAATTTAGATATACATCAACAAAAATTATAGATGAAAAAGAATAAAGCATGTAAATTTCTAGGGAAAGAGTAAATTCTTTTAAATGACAGCTATTATTAAACAATAGAGGTCAATATCCATGAACATAATTTGTTTTTTATTTCTCTGATAATCAATGTGATCATGAAATAAAATATGGAACATGCGGTAAAATAAATAAATAACCCTGAAGGAGAATATAAAAATATTCAGAAGCAAAATATAAAATGTTTATAAATGCCTTTACTTAAGAGCCCATGAGACCATTTTGAAACTTATCGTTTTTAGCTAACAGTTATTGCTTTCCTACTATGCCCCAAGCGTGTTATTCTACTAAAACTCAGATCCATGCTAATTCTAATAGGAGGATTACCACGCAAATTAGCAAACATCCAAAAATAATTTCCTTTTTAAAGAAGGGTGACTATTTACTATCCCATTATATTACCAGGACCAAGTTCTATTTATGACACAATTCCTTATAAGGCCTTTAAAGCCAAAGATACAAACCACTGGAGTCTCTTCTTTGCATAACATACTGTATTTCCCTTTCTTTGTTCTCTAAATGCATTAGAATAGCCACATAAAGGAAACGCTAGGCAGATCACCAAGGGGAAATGCCAGGTTTGGCCATTAGTTCCCAGTAAAACAAAATGCTAGGTTTCACACCAGTGTTTACCATGAGAAGGGAATCAAAGACTGGGTGGTTTACTGAAGTACCAAAATAACTTTATTTTAAATGATTTTCACCTAAAAATTAGGGATATCTAGTTCAACTCTGGGATCTGGCTATAATTGTAAGATAGTAGGAAAGTTCAGTTAGTGTATTTACCAACAAGGACATGGGTTTCGGAATCAGACTGGTAGGCACTCCATAGTTTACCTCGGTGCCTACTGTGCCTTAGGCTGGAACTCATTGCTGCTTGCATAGAAGTAAACAAAGCACACACAGTCCCTCTTCTGGGTGAGGTCATGATCCCAAGGGGGGAAAAATGATAAAAAAGTAAACAAACAGGAATCATTGTTAATAGATACAAACACCATGAAGTAAACCATGGGAATACATGGTTGGAATGGAAATTACATTGATTGGGGAAAGCTTCTATGAGGGGGTAATAGACACAGGATTTAAAGTGGCCTGGAGTGGAAGCTTAGTTCTGTTACTTACTAAATTTATGCTCTATTCCTGAATGTCTCTTAGCTTCAATTTCCACATGGGGCTGTTGTGAAGATGCAGCTAAATAAGAATATTAAAAATACCTTTTCCTAAGGAAACAGTACAAGTTTTGAAAAGGCACCTATTATCATTACCTATCATTAAACTGAGGGTATCACTGAAAAGTGGAAAGTGGACTGGACCAAAACCTGATTCAGACTATTAACTTCATGACTCAGAACAGGTCACTTAACTGCTCCAAGCCTTCTTTCCCTCAACAGTAAAAGAGAGGATTTAACATTGTATAGGAAATACGAGACTATAAACTGCCTCGTATAATAAAAAATATTTGTTTGTGAACCTCCAGTGTATTTGATGTGTAAAATGATGAACACCCACTCTTAGGCAGAGGAGGATTTATCACGAAACTAATGAAGCTTAAACCTTTCGAGCCTCTCACTTTTATGGGCACAGTGATCACTGGGAGTCACAGAACTGTGTGTCAGGGACAGAGGAGGAAGCCAGGATGCACTTATACACAAACATGTCAGGATATTGTCCAAAGAGACCTCAGGGGAAAAAAGAACCAAATCTCAAAAACGCCACTCACTTTTAGGACTATAAAAAAGGTCTTTAATGAAAGAAAAAAATCCAAGAAGTCTGACTACCCGCTGCCTTTACACAGCTTTGCTCCCCAGGCTGGCCAAAATGTTTTAGTCCAAATATTAAGTATAAAGTAGTTACAGGTTGATAAGTTTCCCCAGATGTCTGGGGAACAAATACAAATCCTTTCTACAGAAACCAATTTTCAACCCAAGTATTACAAAGAACTACCCAGACATAAAATCTCCATCAGAAATCACAAACACAGAAGAATAAAAAAGAACCAATGACTTAAAACCAGCAAAAAAGCTCTAGAAAACTAGAATGATGATAAGTAGAATATAAATTAATTAGGCTGAAGGTCTTTAAAGAAATAAGAGATGGATTTAAAAGTAAAGAGCCAGAGACTATTCGTAAATAAACCACTTTTAAAGGAATAAAAATAAATTTTCATAAGGTCAGCTATAATTAAAAGTCAATAACAAATGTATATAACAGCAAATAAAAACAGTAGAAAAGAAAATTGGAAAACTACAGTGCAAATCTAAAGAAATTATGAAAATGTTCAGAGAAAGAGAGAAGAGGGGGAAAAATCCATATCAGAGATTCCAAATAAGGAGGGAAAGAATTGGGCAGAGGCAATATTTAAAGACAGTATAAATCCATTAAAACTCACATAAAAGGAAAACTGTGCACACGGAATGGAAGACCCAGTATTCTGAAGATCTCAGTGGTCTCTCGAATGATTTATGGTTCTGTAAAATTTCAATCAAAATCCCCACAGGTTTTTGGGTGAACTTGACAAGTTAATTTTAAAATTTATATAGAAGAGTAACAAAGTACAGTAACCAAGGCTCCTGATGAGAAAAAGTCGGAAGTGAGGAAAACAAGTCGACTTGTTATACAGCATTGACAGTTATTAATAACACAGTGTGGTATTGAGATAGGAACAAACTGATCAATGAAACAATTAAAAAGGTCCCAGAAACAGACCAAAAACTATGAAAAGTCAATTTATAAGTTGGCATTGCAGAACAGTGAGGAAAGAGGCATTTTAAAATAAATATCCTCAGAGTAATTACTTATCCTCATAGAAGAAAATAAATTGGATTCCTACCTTAAGGCATAAATAAAATCGATCCCATAGATTAACGATGGAACTGTGAAATACAAAACTATGTGACTTTTAAAAGACAACATTGGAAAGTATCTTTTTTTAATCAAACTGAACAGATGAAGTATTTAATAAATAAATGCAAAACCAAACAACTCCAGGAATCCTAAAAGAAAAGAATTCATAAACTCAACTTAAAGAAAGTCATTCTGTTCATTAAAAAATATTATGAGGGGCCTGGCATGGTGGCTCCTGCCTGTAATCCCAGCACCCTAAGAGACTGAGGCAGGTAGGTTTCTTGAGCTCAAGAGTTCCAGACCAGCATGAGCAACAGTGAGACTCTATCTCTACTAAAAATAGAAAAACTACCCAGACATTGTGGTGGGCACTTGTAGTCCCAGCTACTTGGGAGGCTCAGGCAGGAGGATCACCTAAGTACAAGAGTTTGAGGTTGCTGTGAGCTATGATGACACTATGGCACTCTACCAATGGCGACAAAGTGAGACTGTCTCGAAAAAAAAGAAAGAAAGAAAGAGAGAAGAGAAAGGGCAAAGACAAGACACAAAATAAGATATTTTCTACAAATATTATTGATAAAGTATCAATAAAAGCCAATAAGAAAAACATCCCTCCCAGCAAAAACAAGGGGTAAAGATTTTAACAGGCAATTTACAGAAAGAGAAACCCAAATAGGAAAAAAAAAGTAAAAACATGCTCAAATTTATCAGGGAAATGGAAATTCATTTCCATTCCCCTCTTCCTCTCCTACCCCACTCTCTCCCTCCCCATCATCTGTTCCGCTCTCTGCTACTTCAAACTAACAGCCTGAAAAACATTCTTTATTCTTCTTGGAGACAGAGTTTCACCTTATTGCCCTCAGTAGAGTTCTATGGTATAATAGCTCACAGCAACCTCAAACTCTTGGGTTCAAGTGATTCTCTTGCCTCAGCCTCCCAAGTAGCTGGAACTACAGGCACCTGCCACAACACCAGGCTAGGGTTTTGAGATGAGGTCTCGCTCTGGCTCAGGGTGATCTCAAACCCATGAGCTCAGGCACTCCCCCTCTTCTTGGCCTCCCAGAGTCTGAAACACATTCTTAAGTGTGCCAATATTATTATCTCTTGGAAAAATATAAAGTTTACATATTACCAGGAATACAATATGGCACACCCCTCCGGGAATCAAACTGGTGTTACATAGGAATGCTGAAGGTGAGAACAACACAGGAATCGCAGTCCAAGGTAGAGATCCCAGATAATCTCTAGCACATACAAGATGATATCAAAAATCATCACTGTTTATCACAGAAAAAATAGAAAAGCAGCTCAAATGCCCAATGAAAGTAGAACAGACAGATGTATTGCAATATATTCATGCAATGAAATAATACTCTACACAATGAAAATGAATGAGCTACACTTCCACAGAACAAAGCAGATGTGACTCAAGAACCCAATGGTGATTGAGAAAAGCCAGCTACAGATTACATACATTGCACTGCCTTTAAATAACATTGAAATGTGAAAACAGAGCTATGTATTCTTGAGAGGTGGCGTGGTCTGAAGGTTAAGAGCACGCCACCTGCAGTCAGACTGCCAGAGTTGGAACTCTGGTTACTCCACTGGTTAAGTGTATGTTTAACTCCCTCTGCTTCAGTTTCTTCATTTGTACAATGGGGTGTACCTACTTCTAAGGATTGTTCTCGAGTTAAGTGAGCATATAGCATTTATAAGTGTCTGGCACATATAAATCACTCCAAATAAGTTTTATTCTGCTGTTACCATAAACAATATAAATACTTAGCAAAATATTAATAAAAAACAAGGAAATGATAAATAATCTTTTCAGGCTTACTGGGGGACCCTGAGGGATGGAGTAGGAAAATATAGATGGACTTCAGAGGTTGAAATAGTACCCTTTAAAACTGGTAGTGAATACTCAGACATTTGTTGTATTATCTTTTATAATTTACAAGTTTTTGTTGTATCCTGTACATATTTTCTCTTTTCAATATAAACACTTCAACATTTATAATAAAAATGTTTTTAAGCCTTGAAAAATTAGAAATGGAATGGAGACATAAGTATTTACACAGTCAAGTTGCTGCTATCCACTAAAAAATACATACTACCTCTCTCTCACTAGCAAACAATATTTTACTGAGATTCCAAATTTCAACATCTTGTTCAAAAGATGTTCTAAAGCACTGGAATTCTGTTTTTGGAAATGTCATCTGAACCGACAGCCATTCCTTAAGACCTTCTGAATGTTGACCATTCTCATCCTTTGAGTATAGATTTCATCACACTCAGGCAGCAATGGGTTAACATGAACCCAAGTTTGATGAATGAGATGGGTGATTTCGCTGTATGATAAATAACTGAGATGATGGTTCTCATAAAACAGTTTCTCAAAGTAATTCCAAAGAATAATAGACCTTCAGTGTTAGCAAAGTAATCAAATCCAACCTTCCTCACAACTTAGGAACTAGATGTGTCAGGAGTCCTAACAAATTGTCAGCCAACTTCAGTTTGGAATTTCTAAGTAGCACAGATCCAGACAAAAGGCCTTGAGCATAAATAGTGATAAGCTCTAATACATATGCATTAATCTAGTTGCCACAGTTTCTGACTTTATGATCTTTATATTGGTTAATACTGGACCATTGTTCCAGTATGTATGCGTGTGTGTATGTCTATGTTTGATTTCCATCACCATGTGTATTAGCACTCTTTCCCAGACGAGAAAGAGGGCAAATTGATAAGCAGGTAAGCGTTGGTGTCTGATACATCTCTCATTGATGAAAGTAGCAACCAGAACATGACCAGCTGCAGAGTCACAGCTCAAATAGATACCTGCCTCCAGATTGGAAGAAATTAATAATATTCAGGGGAGGGTAGGACTTAATCCCCTGTGACCTGGCCTAATTTTAGCTTATCTGTATGTTTCTACCTTGACTATAGGAAAATCATAAACAATGATCAGATACATTGCTGAAATCTAGACACAAGTTGTATATGGAATTTTACAAATCGATCACTATCATAACTCCATCCAATAAATGAAATGAGGCAAATTGCACATATTTACTTTAGAAAACTCATGATTGCTCATTGTGACCACTATTTCTTTTTCTAAATCTATGTAAAATATGAGTATAAGTACACTTAGGAGAAATTTTTAGAGGCTGCCATTAAACTTATTAAGCTATAAGTTCACTTGCCCAATTTTGAATGGGAATATTTTCTTATCACTAGTCTTTCAGAAACTATCCTATTTTCAATATCTGTCTGGCATTATTGGTCCATGTTCCTATGATTAAATTTATAAGATCTCTCATTGTCTGTAAAACAATTTATTTGGATGTGGAAATCTTCACTCTTCAAAGAAAGTAGGTGTTTTAAGCGTGTAAGTAGGTTTTTATTTTTCTGATCTTGAATTCTTTCCTATCCATAGTTATTCCTGTCTTCCAGTTTTAAGATAATTGTCCTTAATGGAGTTACCTAAATCAATATTGGGTAAAAATACATGTCCTTTATAGATCTAAAGTTATTTTACTTTAGTATTATTCCAGGGGTACAAAAATATTAAAAACATATGACACACACCTTCTTTGCAATATATATTTTAAGCAATGCAGAGTCCCTAAGTCAATTTTCATCTTTAAAAAATGTGGGTACCCATAATTTCTGCTTTTTAATTTTTTTCTATTTCTTCACACCTACTTTTAGATGTCTGCCCTAAATAGAGGACAACAATATATTCGACAGAGAGACAAGTGGGAAGAGCAAGGGAACAGCAGAGAGAGAGGGAGAAACAAGAGTTGCCCAAACAACATGGTAGATTTTGGTTCACCAAACTGGACATGCAAATAGGAGGCAGGCAGCACCCCAAGCCTACCCCTCAAATTGGTCCTGAACAAAATCCTGCTTCATTACCATTTATTTCAATCCACACTAACCATAGCAATAACACACCTTACTGGGGAAAAAACATCATCTATAAAATTATTTCCTGTTAGAAAAAGTAACTGTGTTCTCTTCCGCATGAAATCCAGCATCTTCCACCTAGATGCTGGGAATCCACAGATGAAGTCTTTCCATCAGTGGAAGCAGATTGCTCATTTCATGCCTTCACAGCTGGGAATCTTTCCACCTGAAATGACTTTGCCTTTACTTTCTGTCTGTTCATAATGTTACCCTCCACTCCTCCTTCCTTGTCAGAAAACAAAAATACAAATCACCACCATAAAAAAGACAACACATGAGTCTCGTCTGTGGTTTCCCATAATTTGTTTCCCATAAATAGATCACAAGTATGAAGAGAGAAGCTTAAATCAGTAGTCTGCTTTTTGAGATTCTGATTTAATAAGAATCGGGCCTGTGGGTAGGCCTTGACGTTTGTAAAATCTCCTTGGGGTATTTGAACATGTAGGTACTGTGAGATTGACACCTCTCAGTCTACTGTGCAGTCACCAGTCAAGCTTGAGACTTGAGAAATATTCTCTTAAGTACGAGTCACCTGCAGACCTACCAAATTGCAGTTCTGATGCCCAGGCATGTGTATCACAAAACGGTTCCTACCCAACCTAGGTTGAGACACACTTGCCAAGACAGTGTATTGGCCTGATAGTGGAGCAGGATGGAAGGTTAGAAGACCCACTGCCCTCCTCCCTTCCATCCTGAAAGTCCTGAAAGTCCAAGAACACTGTCCCTTTTAACATCATCCCAAACACCAGCTGGGTATTAAGTGGTGTCCTGTACAGTCCCAGCTTCTTTTAGAATGTACCGTGACATATGCCAACAAACTAAGCAAGTGTGGGCATATGCAGTAGTGCACTGTTGTGTGCAAAAGAACGAGTGTGCAAAGCAACAAGGAAAGACAGGTGTCACTCAGACATACTCGAAGACTAACCATACGCCATGACAGAACCCCACACTTACTAGGCTAATAGTATTGATAGTCTCCCTGGAGCTCAGACAAAGAGGTGAATTCTGGCTAGAAGAGGAATGTGGGAGAGGCTTCACAAAGGAGGGGGCATTTGAGCTCAGCCTGAGAAGAAATTTCACCACATGATTAGGTTCAAAGTTTGCTGTGAAGAGAAGAAAGCATAGAAAAGTCCCAGGGCTGTGACAGTGAATGTCCTATGCTGGTGACCAAGAGTCACCCTTTGTGGCTAAAAAGTAGGGAGAGTGAAGGGAAGAAACAGAGGTGAGGCTGGATTGCTAAGAGCAAGAGTTTGAAGCCTTGAATGATCTACAAAGGAAGTTACAGACAAAGGGAATCACTGGAGACTTTGTATGAAATCCCATTAACATTCTGGTCCCTGCAAAATCGTTCTTATTCACAACTTTCAGAGAACCACAATAGAACATTCAATGTTATATAGTTCTCTGGGAATCATGGAACATTCTTACAACTGTCTTATTCTAATTTTGTAACATCTTCAGACAATCTGAACATTCATGAAAAGGTTCATTATCAGAATAAAAGGTTCCAAGAAAGGCCTTCAAATGACTGTAAAAATTTCCTAAGAAAAGCTTGCAGACTCTTCAAGCTCATGATCAATCCCCACAGGCATCCCCAGCCACCGTCAGATGCAGTTGCTATAACAACCTGCCACTCACTTCTACTTTACACCAGTAACCAGAAGACAGCTGGATCCAGAATAGGTTAACTCAAACATAAAGCAAGAAACACCAGTGGGGGAGAACTCAGCAGGGAGGTAATTAAAAATGAAATTACTATTCTCTTAATGATCTTTAAAAGCAAATAATAATGTAGACTCTTGAACACACGCCGTGTGTGTTGAAAGACTGAAAGTTACACCGAGCAGGAATGCTTCAGCACTGACCGAGAAAGGTTCTCGCTGCCAGCTCCCAACTTCATCTCCACCTCCCTTCTCCATAAGAGACCCTCTGTCAAATTCCCTAAGATCAAGGAGGCTGCCTCATGAACCTCCCTCTCCGCTAGTGAAACATTTCTCGGGGCCATTACTGACCTAGCCCTTTCCTGTCCCCACAATAAACAACACTAGCTCTATGTCCTGGCCTAAGCAAATTTTCCCACCACTGTGGTTTTACTCCGTGTAGAAATTGCTATCGACATCCTTTTGCTCACTGCCAACTTTACTTTTTCCTTCCTTTCCTCACATCACTTGACGTATTCTATTCTATTCCTATTCATACATAAAGTTGGTTCTGACCTTTTCTGACCTTCCTACTGGATTGGAATACCTGGAAGCAGAGACTGTGCCCTATTTGGGGCTACAGAATGATGAGCATGTTGTAGGTGGCCAATAATCCTTGCAAATGTGAGCAAACTGCATGAAGACATTTTGCCCTGTACAGAGGAAAATGCCACCAAGGTGACTTTCTTCAGCATGGTGGTGCAGAGCTTCTGGGATGTGGGAAGCCCTTATTCCGTCAGGAGAAGGAACGGCTCAGATGTGCCTTTTCCTGTCTCTCAAGACGGAGAAGGAAAACTATTTTTTTTATTCTTTACGTGGCTTAGAAGAAACTAGAAGTCTTTTTAAAATGAGTGGTTGGCATCTTGGCTACAGGCAACAGTTCTCAGAAAAATGGAAAATGAAATAAATTCAAAGAGTAGACCAGCACGTTTTCGGTGACGTCAGTATTTCATAAGACACTTCCGAACTTTTCACGGGGCTCAAAGGCATTTCTATTTGTTCATTTACCGCTGAGCGTAGACCCCACTCAGAAACACACTCACTGGAAATGTTTTTGATTTATGATTTTAATTTCTAATATTTTACTTAGATATTTAGAAATATTAAGCTATATTGCCATAAAAACTGATAAAAAAAAAAGAATATTATGTGGAGTGAGGAGTGAGGCATGAAGAAAATTAGGAAGTCCTTCCTCACAAGGGGCTCACGCTTCACCCTCTCATGGAGCTTCCTCACGTGAAGCCTGCGGCTATGCCTGGCTAAAAACTGTCTCAGCACACAATCATTACGCTGTTTCCACATGCGACACCTCTGATAGATTGAAACTCCCCCTTGGAAACCACCAGTGGAAGGTGATGTCACCAGCCCTGTTCTCTTCTACCAGGACAAGACGGGTGCTCCTCTGAGGCTGCTTTCTCAGAATGCACTGAGAGGGCCACCCCACCGACAGTGGGGAGTGGTGACTCACCCACATCCTGCTGCCCACTCACAGCCTCTCAAGAGAATTCAGACGACTGACCCGACTGGCTGGCTGGTTCCTGGCCTCCTGAGGATGACAGCGATGAAGAAGGCAGCGTCTACTTTCTCACTTTCTCGCAGACAGTAAAGGAGCACTTTTTGTCTTTTAAAAAGCAAACCCCAGGTGATATTATTATTATGATTAGATCAGCTTCACGGATGAGGATGATGAAGTTGAGGAAGGTTCCATAACTTGCCCTAAATTAGGGGGATTCTGGGAAGATGGCCGACTGGTAGCAACCCTGGTCAGAGGCTCCTGAGCAAAGGAAGAAAAACTGGTTGGAATCAGAATCTATGAAGCCAGAGACGGGGAGCTGAGCCCAGAAAGAAGTTCGGCAAGCTAT
>CAUYTI010096474.1:0-14400 GCA_963575145.1 Galago senegalensis | reverse complement strand
GAATCCCCAGCCCGGGCCCGCCAAACAACAATGACGGCTGCAACCAAAAAATAGCCGGGCGTTGTGGCAGGCGCCTGTGGTCCCAGCTACTTGGGAGGTGGAGGCAGGAGACTCGCTTGAGCCCAGGAGGTGGAGGTTGCTGTGAGCTGTAATGCCACGGCACTCTACCCAGGGGGACAGCTGGAGGCTCTGTCTCAAAAAAAAAAAAAAAAAAATTACCTTTCTGGCTCAGCGCCTGTGGCTCAAGTGGCTAAGGCGCCAGCCACATACACCTAAGGTGGCGGGTTCGAATCCAGCCTGGGCTGGCCAAACAACAATGATGGCTGCAACCAAAAAAAAAAAATAGCCAGGCATTGTGGGGGGCGCCTGTGGTCCCAGCTACTTGGGAGGCGGAGGCAGGAGACTCGCTTGAGCCCAGGAGTTGGAGATTGCTGTGAGTGATGCCATGGCACTCTACCCAGGGGGACAGCTTGAGGCTCCGTCTCAAAAAAAAAAAAAAATTACCTTTCTGGCATTCAACTCAATCTATGTGAATGCACTATGGTCTCTTGGCCCAAACCAACAATCACACCTAAAGGAAACCCTGAAATCCAGGGATCCAGGTCATGTGGAAGCAAAAGTAGGCCCCAGACACATACGGGATCTGGATAAAATGTTCCAAATTGTGATGAGGGAATTCTGTGACCTATCTGTCTATTAGTTGGCATTTTTCTCTACCTTTACCCCCAAAGAAAGGAATCTTAAAAATAAAGACATTATTCAAATAAAGTTATAGCTATCGATGGGGAGGTCACATCCTGGTGAGCCCATCCTATGCTGAACGCATTGTCAGTCGAAATGCATTTACTGGCCTGGCCTGCCTTAAACATGCTCAAACACACTAGCCCACAGCTAGGCAAAATGATCCAACACGAAGCCTATTTTATAATAATGTGTTGACTCTCTCATGTAATTTGAGGACTGTACTGACAGTAAGGAACAGAACAGACATACAGATAATATGGTTTCTACTGAATGCACATCACTTTTGCACCATTTCAAGTTGAAAAGCCTAAATTGGGGACCACCTACCCACATTATAACTTGGTCTGAAATAGTCATAGCTGGTCAGCCTTCAACTCTGCCAGAAAGTTTGGGCAACATAAATCTTATTAAGAACAAAGAAAGTCTGTCTTTTAAACATGTTTCATTATCATCAGACAAGTTTAAAAGCACTAAAATAACTGGTATAAATCCAGTATTTTTGCTCTACTGTGACCTGGTAAACGGACAATGCTCCCTCTAGGCAGGTCAGTGAAAAGAGCAATTTAAAAAGCCCCATCTATTCTATCTGACTCTGTTTGCAGAAAGGCTAGTAACATATGAAATACAAAAATACAAAATACAATAATTCACCTAATTCTAAAATTTACATTCATCATTCTTGCTAGATTTATATTAAGAATTTCTTGGTTAGGCCGGGTATGGGGGCTCACACCTGTAATCCTACCACTCTGGGAGGCCAAGGTGGGTTATGGCTTGAGCTCAGAAGTTTGAGACCAGTCTGAGCAAGAGCGAGACCCCATCTCTACTAAAAATAGAAGAAAACTGAGGCAAGAGGATTGCTTGAGCCCAAGAACTTGACCGTTGCTGGATACTATAATGCCTTAGCACTCTAGTCAAGGTGCCAGATTGAGACTTTGTCTCAAAAAAAAAAAAAATGATGTCCTTGTTTGAATAAAGAGATGTGCAAAGGAAAGGTGTCTCTTTGGCTTTATGAAATCTGCACCTTTGATATCGCTTCAACCTTAATGTTAGTCTGCAAATTAAACAAAAACATGACTTTTGTTAAGTTTATGTTTTCAATGTTTATATACAGATAGT
The DNA here is from genome assembly GCA_963575145.1 of Galago senegalensis. Lineage (NCBI taxonomy): Eukaryota > Metazoa > Chordata > Mammalia > Primates > Galagidae > Galago > Galago senegalensis. Next base: position 12,537 of record CAUYTI010096474.1, on the reverse strand, counting down.
GCCAAAAAAATGTGATACACATTTTAAGAAAGGAAAGAACTATATTAAAATTGTTATACTCAATATATAGATAATAGTTGTTATTCTGTATATTGTTATTCTGTATATCTGTTATTCTATATATTGAGCGAAGTCAATGAGGTGAGGCTCTATACTTACCTGGCTTCCTGGAGTCTGTGGTCCATGGCCACAGGTAGGGGGATTCCTGACCTGGCTAGGTGAAAGGGACAGAGACTAGATTTCTGGGAGGCTGAGGGAGCTGGAGTTGTCAGGATATGGTCCTGGGAGATGAGGTGCAACATGAAGATAGCGCCCCAGAAATCTAGAGAGCAATTAGAGATATCTTGTATCTCTAATAATTACAGAAGTCAAATTTAACTTGAGTATGATAATTTTACCTTGAATATTACAAAGTTTACCTTTCTTAAAATGTATGTATATTTTTTTGGTACCCTCTGTATTTGCCTTATTTCTTTAGAAGAAAAAAGACTTGGTTCTAATATAATTAAGAATAACTTCTGCCATAAATACGATTAAGATTTCAACCTTACAAAAGAAAACTACGTAACCTACTTGTATACAGCCCCATATTAATCTGAAAAAAAGAGTAGCTTCTCTAATATACTATTCAATTTTTTTTTTTTTTTTGCAGTTTTTGGCCGGGGCTGGGTTTGAACCCACAACCTCTGGCATATGGGACCTGTGCCCTAATCCTTTGAGCCACAGGTGCCGCCCACTATTAATTTTTTAAAATGCTCCCTCATTTACTCATTTACATTCACAAGCCCTCAATATGGCAAGAGTAAAAAGTCTACTCACAGCCTACCAGAAGTTCAGCAGGGAAGTTTAACTGGGAAGACAAATGACAAACTGGAGTCTAGGATGGAAACTGTTCCTTTCTGCCTAGAATAGGGAGGGTCAGGATAAACAAGATCAGGACTGAGAAGCTACAGTTCTTTCTCTGTCTGATACAGTGAGAGTCTAGAGTGGCCCCACCTCCAGGGCCAGTTTCACCTAAACACTTAAGTGTATCTTTTCTGGGGTCTCTACCCATTGTCACATCTGTTCAAAGATGTCTCAGTGCTCTGGCCAGAGTCCCACATAAACTCCAGTTGTTCAATTTGTAGCTAGCTAGATCAGTTGTTTTCAAAGTGGCCGTGTGAATTTTCACACTCTGTATTCATAGAGTTAGCCAAAGACCCCAGCAGACTGCTCTCTAGATTTCTGGGACTCTATCTTCATGTTGCACCTCATCTCCCAGGGCCATATCCTGACAACTCCAGCTCCCTCAGCCTCCCAGAAATCTAATCTCTGTCCCTTTCACCTAGCCAGGTCAGGAAGCCCCCCACCTATGCCGTGGACCATAGACTCCAGGAAACCAAGTGAGTACGGGGCCTCACCTCATTGACTTCCTTCATCTCAGAGGTCAAGTCTTCTGGCCTGTTGTCCTGAAGTCTGAAAATAGTTGTTTTCTGTAATTTACCCAGATTTTAATAGCTTTAGAAACCCAGCCACAAAAATGTAAATTGGTGGTTCTTAAACATTTTCTTTTTGGCAGTAGGATCCTTTCTTTAAACCAAAGCTTATAAGGGGGCTGAACACGTAAAATATTTAAAAAGACTACTCTGATTGTAGTGGGGAAATAAGGAGCCCCCCACCCGTACTTAGTCCTGTGAGGTACCATTAGTGCTGCTGTGACTCTGGTCCTCTGCATCTAGCACCTGGCCACTCACCCCGTGTCCTACATCCCTCTGGACACACACTAATAATAAGCAGCTTTCCACATACAGAGCCAACAGAAAAGTATGAAAGCATCTGGGAGTGCAGTTCTAGCAGTGAGAAAATACTTTTATATGCTTTTATCCAGAGAAAGGATCCATAAAATCTTAGTTTTAAATAGACAAAATCAGAACTGAGAGTGTGGGTGGAGAGAAGCCTTGTGGCTTTCACAGGTGGGGCTGGGGCAGAGACCCAGGTCCTCAGCTTCTCCCTCTGGGATGCTGGTAGCCCCACCCCAGGTAGCCCACCCCCATGTGAGCTACATGCATTGGTATGTCATTCCCAAGAACTGGGGAGACAATCCAGAATGCTCCTGGCCACCAAGACCAGGGCAAGCATCAGTACTGCGTCTGTAGAGATTAGTGGCTGACCTGTACTTAATGCTGGGGGGCAGATGTTGGGTTGGGGGCTGGGTGGCTATGATGGTCTCTGAGCACAGTAAGTGCCTTCTCATGAAGGAAAAGGCTAGAAGGTACATTGTTGAGATCGATTTTCTAGGAAACAGCCTTGGACGTGGAGATGGCCTCTGTGCTCAGCACACTGCAGTGTGTGGTGTACACCTGGGGTCTCACCTCATACTCCAAACAGGGCCAGGTCGCCTGCCTCAAGACACGCCCACTGCCACCAGAATAGGTTGTGATGGGCTCTGGGGGAGGGAGGTACCTACAACACCCTGCCCCTCAATGTTCTGGTTCCAGGCTCAGCAGACACACACCCATAAATGAAGGTTCCGCCCTTGGCATGGGCCAACATCCTGGGCGATTCTGAAGGCATCAGGAGAGAGGAAGCCGCTGTGGGTGTGCACCACTTCCTGCCTGGGCCGTCGTCTGAGGGAGCCCTCCCCGCTGCCATGCACTGCCGCGGGGCTTGCACAGATTCCCGCTCTGCCTCTCTGGGGCCAGGTCTTTTTTTATAAAAGGGGATTACTAGCACTTGTCTTGCTGAATGCTCCAGAATGCTATGAAGATCAAACATGCAACAGCACTTTGTAAAGTATCTCACAGAGGTGAGTGACATCAGCGGGACCTTGCAGGTGAGGGAAGACACTCTCTGCCTCCCTTGACTTCAGATCATTGGGGAAAGTGCATGAATGTTGCATGTATTTCTTTCTGCAAGCCTTGGGCTGTGTTTTCCAACACATGTTAACTCGAATTTCTCATTCACACTGCTGGATGTTCCAGCTATAACCCTGATCATGGAAGCAATCCTGGGAACATTTCTGACAAGCTGTCTACCTAGTGAGTACCCAAAGAAGAACAGAAGAGCCAAAATGATCAGCTCGTGGCAGGCACGAGTTACCACCTGTGAATAATAGTAGCAGCAAGGTAGTGGGAGGGGCAGCCCCGCCTTGGAAAGTAGAGGGATATTTGGGTATTTTACAGAACCATCCAGACTTGTAAACCACCACCCCTTACACCTCCACTTTGCAGGCTCAGAAAGGAGAAATCAATCACCCATTACCAAGTGACAGTCACATGGCCTAGGGAATAGAACCAGGCTGGACCAGGTGTGCCCCAGACACCTGGGTTTGGCAGCTCCACCCGAGACCAGGGAAGGAGGACTCCAGACTGAGACCTTGACACTGCTCGTTCCTGTGGGAGTTTTGAGGATGATTCTAGTCTCAGAAGGAACTAAGGGTGAGAATGTTCCTTCAATGTTCCCTCCACGGTCAGTGTGGTGGAAAGAGGGAGCCAGGAAAGCACCTCAGTCCCGGGACTTCTCAGAATAACAACTCACTGCACGTGTGAAGGGTAAGGGGCATCTGCATGGGCACATCACTCAGGCAGGCTTCTGAAGTCAAGAACAACCTGCCTGGCTTTATTGGTATTTTTGTTCTCTACGCATTATCCAACATTTGGCTGTGTTTGCATATTTAACTAAATGAGGAATGATCAGGTTTGATTCCCTTTGAAGTTTCTTTCACTTACCCTGTTCTGGGGATAGAAAAATATTTTTACTTTTTAAAAAACATCAAATTTGACAATGACACAAATACATTATAAGATGACCATTAACATGGAATGCTTTTGGTGTGATGGCCAAGGCTGCAGCTCCACCAGACTCAGCCAGTCCTGGATCCATCCTTTGCCAGCTGTGAGGCCTTAGCTACACGACTTCCCTCCATGGTCAGTTTTCTAATCTATGAAATGGGGGAATAGCAGCCTGGCCTCACAGGCTCTCTAGGAGAATCACCTGAGACAAGGTACACAGTACTAGGTACAGGGGTCAGCTCACAGAAGCATTCATTAAATGCCAGGTTTTATGCTCAATAACGACTTCCATACAAGCCTTCTCTCCTCCCATTACCCACGGAAGCATTCACTAGGTTCGTGGACAGAAGTTCCTGACATCTGTGTCCTGTCCCTTATACTAATTAGTTATATGATGGTTGACAAGCCACTCAACCATCAAATGCTTTAATAAGAAGGCTTTTCATCCCCAATTCAGCTATCTGATTCTACACCTTAAGCAGAAAAATCTAAGAGTATCAGCCAATCAACATCCTAGAGCAAATTCACCAGAAGCTACAAAGATGTGGAGTGGTGTGCTCAGCAGCTCCTGACAGTCTGAAGTGCTTCCTTAACCCTGGGACAAGCAGCAAAACCAGGAGCTGTGGGTTTTCGCAAGTAGGGAGCAGCTATTTTTAAGTGACATGTCCTGGCTATTTCAAGGTTTGGATTTTTATTTTATTTATGTATTTAAACCAGAGGAAGTTGTACTTTCTCATGACTCATATCTTTCAAAATGGTGTCTATGTTGGAGACATCTTGACTTCACAGCTGGTCCAAAATGTCCAAGAGCAAATCAGCTCTGTATTTTATTATTCAAATTTTTTATAAATTTTTACAAAGTTTTTATTGAAGTCATAGAACTTATACATTAGGAAGGAACCCTGAATGTTAGTATTTTTCCATAAAAAATTAACATAGCACTCTGTGTTTAAAAATATCTGTATATTTCCTAAAATACGTATCAGAAAGATTTTAAAACATCATCACACAGAAGGTTCCTGCACAGCAAGCTTGTCACCAAATAGAAAGGGGCTGCTGCATGGGACAAGATACAGCACCAGTGAGTGTGGTCCCTGGACACCTCTGCCTCTCCTCCAGGAAGACCATGAGGCTACTACACTGCTCTTCAGCTATCATCATCTGAGCTGTTCAGACTCAGTGTACAAAAAAGAACTCAATCTCACCACTTAAAAAGTTAAAAAGATAAAAAAGATACCAAGAAGAAAGTGTTAATGAGATCAACTGAAATTTAATTTCTATGAAAACCCACAGCTGGCCTGAGCAGTCAGCCTGAAGCCCCTACCCCACCCCCCTACTTCCCACCCCTCCCTGTGCCTCTCCCCAGAGCCCTGGGCAGAATTTACCACCAGCAGGTGAGGCATTTGGGGAGGGCAGCCAAATACAGGGCTGTCCAGACACTGGGGACAAAAGAAGTTTATTCTCTGATCACACAAGCTCAGCAAATGAGCAACAACAAGAGAGGGAAAGGTCTCTGCAGATGACACCCAGGAGACTGAGATTTACATGGCTGTGGCGCTGAGACACAGCTGACACGAGAGAAAAACTGCAGGTGGAGTATCCCTCATCCAAAATGCAGGGACCAGAATATTTTTGATCCCAGATTTTTGAGGGGGATTTTGGAATATTTGCATATACACGACGATACAGATATCTTAGGGATGGATTCCAAGTCTGAACACATATAGACCTCACACACATAGCCAATTTTATACAATATTTTAAATAATTTCATGCCTAAAATAATGTTATGACCACATTTTGGCTGCAATCTTTCACATGAGGTCGAGTGTGGAATTTTCCATTTGTAGCATCATGATAGTCAAAAATTTTTAATATTTCAGATTTCAGGATTAGGGATGGTTCAACCTGTACTTAGGTTCCTAATTTACTTGTCAAAAATACCTGTTATTTCTTGGGTTTAAATTTTGCTCTGTAAATGTCTTTGTCAAATTCATAAGTTAAATTCTCTATGTATTTATTATTCATATGGTACTGTGTTAACGTATAAAATTTCATGTTCAGTTTTAAAGACAGTCAGTTGCTAAAATAAGCAAGAATATCTCATTTTAACAAATGATGATAGGCTATTAGGATAAACAATATTTAGTATAATTCCTTTAAACTTTAAAATAAGTTTGTATCGATGGGTGAAGAAAAGCAGTTAAAGTGGAAACTTCCATAAAAATGGCTAGTGGGACTGAGCTCATTACCAAAGCTTGGAAGAAAAAAAGCCAGCAAAAAAGTGGTTAATGCTGGCCTTAGAAGGAAGCAGCCAGAGCGAGTCCAGGGAGCCAGTCCAGGGCCAGAGTGGGCCCTGGGAAGCCTATAAAGCCACAGTGCCAAGGAGGCCACAGACGGCACAGACACACAGAAGCTTGCTCAGGGGACCTTCTCCACCACGGCTTCCTAGGGTGGGGTCTTTCTTTTTCTTCCACTTCTGCTAAGCATTATTGGGGGAGTTGAATTCCATCTTCAAGACAGTTTCAAGAGCACCTCCAGGCTGAAGGAGCTAGCCAAGAAAGTTTGGAAGGACATCGAGTCTACTCACAGGTAAGCTCAGCGCTCACTCCTGGGGCAGGTGGCAGGGGGAAAGAAGGGAGGAAGGTCTCACATAAGTGCAGCCCTGCCTTGGCAAAAGCACACAGACAGGAGAAAGCCGTACCCCCTGGTGGGAGCAGCACCCAGCCTTCAAAGCTCAAGGTACAGACTGCTCCCAGGGATCCAGTAAGAAATGCCAGGCAGCCCTGGTAGTCTCCACACAACCCCAACAGGGGCTCTGCCTGAAGTGCCTTTTACAGTGCACACTGAAAACACTAAGATTCAGTATTCTGTCATATTCTGTTAAAGCAAGAAGGTGTATCACTCTTAAGAACACAAGATATCCACAGCTCCGCCTTGCACTATAGCCCCTTAGTCCCTCCTAAACCCCGAAAGCTATAGATGGATTAGTATTCCAGTATAAAGGCACAGACCGAATGGAACTGACAAAAATGTGCTCTCATTTTTTTTTAGATCTATTGAACAAGCAGTGGAAATCTGAAATAAAGTATCTAACTATTTAATATTCACCTTTTATAAACTTATGGCCAATGTTTATGAGAATACTAGGTCAGTAGTAAATTTTACACTAGGTTCATATATCTTTTTATTAGACTATTATGAAAATCACAGTATTTTTCACAAATCAAAAAACTCCATTTACATGGAAAAGAAACAAATGACTCATTTTAAAAGTGTTTTCCCCAGAGTTGATTTAAAAAATTTAGGCAAGACAACAAACATACGTTAAGGGTTCTGTTAGCCCTTACCTTTCTTCTAATACTGCAGCCTCACATTTTCCAGAATTTCCACATTTAGAGAGCAAAGCAAGCACTACGGGCAGTTTTGAAGAAGAAATTAAACACAGAAGTTAAATACAGGGGCTTTCAGTATCACAGACAGAATCTGAGAACTGTGACATTTAGCTGTTCAAATTGGTATTATTTACTAGAGATGAATAAAAAATGGAAAATAACTAATAAAATAAAATGTATGAACCCCAGCTAAGCAAATGTGATTGAGTATTTTGAAAATAACGACTGACACCAAAGGAGTGATTTTTCTTTTCCTTTTTTTCCTTATAGCAATGTTTTTTTAACTGATTAGTCAATAAATCTCTAGTCTGGTTTTACAATACTTTAAAATAGTTCCTAATGATTTCAAAAGATAAAATGAAACTCCCAAAACAAAACAAGTCAAATCCATTTTCATACTCTAGGGTTTCTTACCCTCAGCACTACTGGCAATTAGGCAGATAATTCTCTGCTAGGAGGCCAGGGGATGTGTTCTGTGTCATGTGGAAGCAGCACACCGGCCCCCACTCACTAGGTGCCAGCAGCACCCTGACTTGTGGCACCCCAGTATGTCCCAGTATGAAGACTTTACTTCCCTCCATAATTTCCAGCTCACAATGGTTTAAGCGACAGGAAACCCCTCTATCCCAGCAGAGCCACTGCGCCTACCCACATCCTCTGTCCTGTCATAAATGAGACCCTGAAGGAGACTTTCTTCACCTGTTCCTAGGTGACAAATGGCATTACAAAAATATATTACATTTTACAATGATTTGTTACAACACTGAATAAAATTTTAAAAACCATGTCCTAAATCAATGACCATTTTATTTTTATTCTCTTTCATTCTATACAATGAAAAAAAGTTTTATTTTGGGCACCCAAACTTAGTACTAACATTAGCAAAAAAAGCTAAACTTTTATCTATTCTATTGTAAGAGAAAATATTCTGTTTTAATTTCCACGACTGAAGTTTTTTGGATCCCCTCTTTCAGAAAAACTGAGCTTTTCCCTTCCCATATTCTCTCTTTCCAACAGCTACTGAAGTTAAGTTTTACTTCCTCTTCTAATTATTAGCAATTTTCCTAAGATTCCCATACTCAGCGTCCATGTGAGTTCATGAGCCTGGACCTCACCACTAGGGGAGTCACTCTGCCTGTGAGGATGACTCACTGTCCCGGCTTCAGCTCAAACTAAGCATCTTGGGAACCCTGAGCAAGGAAAACGAGGTACTTTCTACACGCATTTCTTCTGCTTCCACTCAGTGGTAACCTCTCTCCAAGATAATAAAACCCACAGTTCTGGCCCCTCCTTGGTACTTGTGCTACACTACTGAGACCTGGCTGGAAGCATCTTGCTTTGCTGGAAGGCGAGGCCATATGATGAGACTCAACTTCTCCCGTCTGCTCTCCCAGGTGCCCAGAAAGAAGCAGCACCAGGTGCGCTTTGAACACAGAGGACACCCCAGGAAAGGACCGCAGCACGGGTAGCCTCCAGTTACCCCACATGGCAGCCAGCAATGGGCAGTTAACAAACCCAAAAAGTCACAAGCACCCAGGTGATAAGCGTTCCTGTCTTACCAATGTCTGGCTTACTTCCAAGAGAGCCACCTTCCTTTGTAAAAATGGATTCATTGTTGAAGACAGATTTCTGTGAGCCTTTCGACAAATCCTGAACACTGCCCAGACTGGAGACCAGCTGTGACTTCCAAGGCTGTGGCTTGGGCATGGAGTTCTACCCAGGCACCGAACCTGCAGCCAACAACAGCAATGCCCCAGAATTCAACCTGTCCCACCCACTGCACAGTGTGGCCCTGGGGAATCAGACAGGCAACCTCTCTGAGCACCAGCAGTACGCAATTGGCCTCTTCCTCTCGAGCCTGTATATCATCTTCCTCTTCCCCATTGGTTTTGTGGGGAACATCCTGATCCTCGTGGTGAACATCAGTTTCCGTGAGAAGATGACAATCCCTGACCTCTACTTCATCAACCTGGCGGTGGCAGACCTCATCCTTGTAGCAGACTCCCTGATCGAGGTGTTCAACTTGGATGAGCAGTACTATGACATTGCTGTGCTGTGTACCTTCATGTCCCTCTTCCTGCAGATCAACATGTACAGCAGCGTCTTCTTTCTCACCTGGATGAGCTTTGACCGCTATATCGCCCTAGCCAGAGCCATGCGTGCCAGCCTGTTCCGTACCAAGCAGCACGCCAGGCTGAGCTGTGGCCTCATCTGGATGGCCTCTGTCTCTGCCACACTCGTACCCTTCACCGCTGCCCAGCTGCAGCACACCAAGGAGGTCTGCTTCTGCTTTGCAGATGTCAAGGAAGTCCAGTGGCTTGAGATCACCCTGGGGTTTGTGGTCCCCTTTGCCATCATCGGCCTCTGCTACTCCCTCATAGTCCGTGCCCTTGTCACGGCCCACAGGCACCGAGGCCTGCGTCCCCGGAGACAGAAGGCCCTGCGGATGATCCTGGCTGTGGTCCTCGTCTTCTTTATTTGCTGGCTGCCAGAAAATGTCTTCATCAGCGTCCAGCTCCTGCAGCAGGCACAGCCAGGGGCCGCACCTTGCACACAGTCTTTCCGCCACGCCTACCCCTTGACCAGCCACATTGTCAACCTTGCAGCTTTCTCCAACAGCTGCCTGAACCCTCTCATCTACAGCTTTCTTGGGGAGACCTTCAGGGACAAGCTGAGGCTGTATATTGAACAGAAAACAAATCTGCCAGCTCTAAATCGCTTCTGTCACGCTGCCCTGAAGGCAGTCATCCCAGACAGCACGGAGCAGTCAGATGTGAAGTTCAGCAGCGCAGTATGAAGAACCTCGAGGACAGAGTGCCAGAGGTGGCGCTCCTCACAGGAACTGCACATAGCCAAGCCGTGGTGAGCAGAGGGACAGGTCATGCTGCCAGTCAGACACTGACTGCTATGGTCTCTTCAGTGCCTCAGTGACAGTCACGCTTGCTTGGTTGTTCTTGGGGTTGTTAAGGAAACCTTACTACTATGAGCCCTCCTTGATTTTGTACAGCTCACACAGAACCACCACAGTCCAGAAATGCTTGCCGCAGACCGTGTGACTCCAATATCAAAGAGCCACTTAACACCGGCTCCTCTCTGCACACCTTGTTCCTTCAGCAACAAACAATTCTAATATTGTCCAACAAAAGCCAAATGGAGAGGCCACTTTGGATGAAATATCTTAGTTACAAGCTAAGCCTACAATAAATCTGCCACACTGGGGTAAAAATGAAGCCTGGAGACAGAATACCCTCAATTGATCTGACTTAGACATGGTGGTATGTTTTTCATGCCTATGGTTTGTAATTCGGTACATGCTAATCAGCGTATCCTAAGTTAAAGAGGAAGAGAAAAGAACACTGCTCATGCACAGCTGAGCACCCGCACTCTCTCAGAATGATACCAGCTGCTCTGTGCAGCCTCACCAGCCACACAGGGCAGCTTGGTCTGCATTAGCTAGGACGGTTCTTCCTGAATGAAACATCCACCTTCCTGCTCTGAAATGCTGATTTAGTTGCTGTTTTGTTTACTATGATCTTTGTCATTTCCTTACTGTGGAATGAGACCACGAGAGTTGCCCTGCAGATCCACGGGATGCCTCAGTGAGATCCTCTGGCATATGTGATTGAGAAATTCACCTCACAAAAATAATAGTGGGGACAAGGACAATATGTAAACATTCTCATTAAAGTGTAAGAACAGATAAACTGATGACTGCTGGTGACATTCAGCCTTTGTCAATAAAACAGAGTCATGTGTTGATCCTTCTACTTGGTCTAAGCTGTCACTAAGTAGGGTGGGGATAAGGGTGGGATGGAATCCTCAGCGGGAGAATCATTCCTCTGCCATACAGAAAACACAGTCCTATCGACTCATAAAACTCACTCCCTGCCTACGGGACTCTCTTACAAGGCCCACCTATAGCCAGCTGGGGATAACCTGGCATTTTGTGGGTGTCCAAAATGTTATAGTCTGACACTTCCACTGCAAGGTCTTTGGGCACTACCATAGTTTTGATACAAATGCAGGGGGCAGGTCTCAGCCTTGCCCAGCCGTCTGTACAATAAATATACAATCATTTTCCAGAGGGCATTTGCAGAGTGGCTAGCTAGGAGGGATCCCCTCCTGCTCCCTCTCGTGTTCCAGCCTGAGGCCTGGCCTTCCACTTCCCATTCTTCCTGCCTCACCCATCCCCAGAGGACCCACCTCCCGGGTGTTAGCAAAGCACACCCAGAAAAGGACCCACAGCCCCAGCCGAGGAAACATGCACAGGAGTTTCGGTAGGGCTTCCCAAAGGAGAAATGAACTGCTTCAATCATTTTTAACGGTTATTTCCCATTTAAAGCCATGATAAGTTTTTGTTTACTATAATATAAACTTAGATGTATAAACAAATTTAAAGGGAGACAATTCAAAGAAAATATCTGGAAGAAAACAGGTAGTTAATGGATATGGCAAAACTGAAGCCTTAACCAAATTATGTAGTGAGCCTAAGAAATTACTCTTTCCTCTTTTTGCACAACACTGTGCACTGGTGGGTGCCAAAGGCCCAGATCCGGCAACAAGGAAGTGCCTGTGTCCCCTTAACCTAATCACCATGGGCTCAAATCTCCTCTCAGGAAGGGTCTGCTCCAAATTGTGAACGCACAGAAGTGGCATCCCTAGGGGTCCCGCCCACTTAGGGCTCTCTTAATAACCCCCCCACTTGAGAGCCTGAGAACAGGACAATGAACACCGCTCAGGACAGCTCCCACATACCAGCAGGTCTAGTGAGAAGTGGAGGATTCTCAAAGTGGCCAAACCAGCTCACATGTGGCACTGCCCTGCAGACCATCGGAGTACCATGGGGTCCCTGTGACTCAGGTGCCCAAGCACCTTCCCTCCCCTGCCCCTTACAGAGGTCCTGGGACACTCTCCCCTGCAAGGCCCCAGGGACAAGGCTTGCCCTCTTCCCCAGGAGTGCTTCTCACCATGCACAGGGCACAGTGGGACAGGGCAACATTTTTACAGCATGAGCACTTGATACCAGCTCCTCCTTGTGACCTTACTTAGGTGGCTGACAGGGAAAGACCCCCACAGAAAGGAGGCATGAGCTGTGCCCGCCACTGGGCAGATAAATGAACAAGGCACTCACCTAACGTGCTCACCATTCCTACCCAGCTTGAAAACTGGTAAGAGACAGATGCCTTTAAAATATGCAACTGATGGCTCGGCACCTGTGGCTCAAGCGGCTAAGGCGCCAGCCACATAAACCTAAGGTGGTGGGTTCGAATCCCCAGCCCGGGCCCGCCAAACAACAATGATGGCTGCAACCAAAAAATGGCCAGGCGTTGTGGCGGGCACCTGTAGTCCCAGCTACTTGGGAGGCAGAGGCA